>VXBL01002533.1:11268-50589 GCA_013400195.1 Aramus guarauna | reverse complement strand
CAGCCCCCCTCAAAGAAGTATCCGCCGCTGTAGAGGACGCCTACCCCCGCAAAGCCCCGCTCCGCCCGACGAAGCGAAGGTCTCCCCCCGCCTCGCCGGGCAACCGATCGCACCTGCCACCGGGCTGNGGGGAGGAGGCGGTGGCGGCTGGGAAGCTGGAGCCGGGTCCCGCCGGCCTCCTCTCCGCCGCGGCGCTGGCTGGTGGGGAACCCCTGCCTGCGCTGCCCGCCTGCCCCGGGACTCCCTGCGGCCGCCCCGGCCGGTACGGGCAGGGCAAGGCCCGGCGCCCCTCGGGCTGCCCGCCCCCGCGGCCTGCGCCCTCCCGCAGCAGCAGCTGCTGTTCGGGGGTTGGTTTGGGGTCACGCCTCGCTTGGGGCCGGCTCCTGGTTGTCCTGGGGCGGGTTGGGTTTTCTCCTGTTTTCTCATCAGTGCAGTGACTCAGGGGTCAGGTTTTGCGTTGACTATGTTTTAATTAACCATTACCCAGTCACGAAAGGTACAGGGTAGGTGGCAGCTCTCCTGCTGCGGTAAACCATGGAAGTCAGAGAGGGTTTAAGCCCTGGTTCCTCCCCCCGGCCCAGGCCCTGTGCTGTCCCCACCCTCACAGCCCCAGCCCCAGCCTCCAGAGGTGTTACACGGGCCGCAGCAGCAATGGTCGTGCCCGCTGCTCCATGGCGGAACAGTGTCCGCCTGCCCTAGCCCTGTCCCCTCCGACCCTGCTGCCTTTCCCCTGCCCTCCGCGGCAGCCCTGGGGACGTCCCTGGCACCCGCCTACACCGGGTTGTTCATCCCCACAGCTGGCGCGACTTGGGAGAGCGGCTCGACTGGCCGGCATCGCATCGCTCAGCCGCGGCGTCACACCACCGACGGCACCCACAGCCGCCCCTCCCTGACGAGCCGTGCTGGAGTTTTGTGGCACCTTCCCATCCCTCGGCATTACGAGCATTCATTCCCGGCATCGCCCGCTGGTTTGTCACCTTTTCCGTAAACACTTCGCTTCTCTTCACAAGTGGCACAATGACCCTGACTGTATGCGCAAAGCCTCTTTGCTCTCCACCCAATGGCCATAAAATTCTTCCGTATTTTGCTGACAGTGGAAAACAAACCAGTTCATACTTCAAAATCTCTCGCGTTTCCCTGAATCGTGCAGCCCTACCTCCCTTTCTTTAGGCAGGGCGTGCTCCACTGCATCCATGTTGGGACAACACTAGGGACATTGTGAGTACAGCTGCTAGCTAATAAATAATTTAAATAAAATGTTTTCTTCCGGCCGTATCACCCCCTGTAGATACGATAACGATGCCTTGGCCTCTTTTAGGGGATAACGAGAGAGCCCAGAGGGTTCTCCAGGGAAAGGGGTCTGTCAAGGGTCAGTGTGGATGTGCACGCGGAAAGGAACATGGGAGTACACAAAGCGTCGGAGTAATCCTGCATCCCAGGCAGAGCACGGGCGGAGGTAAATCCTGTGTCCAGATTAACATTCCGACAACTCCTGAAACGTACTATGAGCTCATGCTGGTTTTTAAAACGTCCCACGTGCCTGCAAAGCAGCAAGGTGAATCCGGCAGTTGCATCTTCGCTTGACGTAATTTAGGAATGCTTAACAATTTGGACAAATCAAAATACTGTGTAACTTCTGGAGAACGGGAGTTTGTCTGTGGCATTACCTTTCAGGGCAGTACTTTGTATGTTCAGCCTTACCTTTATTTGTAAAAGACAGATAAGGATAATTATTATCTGGGAAAACTTAAGTGACTGGACAACTAAATAAAGATGTAAATTTGCTGGCTGGATAAAACCCCTTCTGTTAGCAAAACAGGATACAATGTCAGGAAATGGTCAACAAAATATTTTCAGTGTAAACAAGCCGGTCAGTTCCACGGTGCTGGGGAAACCAAGCAGTGCTGAGCACTCTCTCTCCATCTGACATGCCGCTCCCTCATCAAGAGGGGCACGTCTCTCTCTCCCCTTTTTTCTCCCTGGGAAATCTAAAAATAACCCGAGACACAGCAGCGTCTGTTCTGTAAATCTTCTGGGAAAATACAGGAAGACTAACACACGAGTAAAATCTGAGTGCAAGAACTTCAACCTAAGCAAAAGGAGGGGGAAAAAAGATGGAAGGAGAACACAAGGCAAAATACATTTTACCGTACCCCTTCCCTGATGTAAGGCAGCAGGCAGGAAGCATTTCCAGTTTCATTCCCGGGAAAGCTGGACCAAGCTCTGTAATTTCGGCCTAACCGAGACTTTTCAGCACACCAGGAGCAGCATGGCTGGGCTGGAAACGCCGACCAGGTTTTGCTTAGTGTCTGTCTAAGGGGCAGGCACAGTTGGAGGCTGGGAGGAAGAGCAGAGTGCCTTCAGCATCGCGTCTTCCTCCTGCACCTCCAAACATCACGCGGGGGAAGCAACAGCGGAGGAGCTTCCATTCACAGTCGCGACCCGTAGGTGAGGTTTGTGGGCACAGCTTTTACTCAGAGGCGGGTTCACGCTCTACCCATCGGACCTCGAGGGTCTGTTGTGGTTAACAAGAGATATCATGAACGAGAAATATATATTAGCACCATCTTAAATGTGCAAACAATATCCCGGACAGCCTACCAGGAGCCCCGCGAGCACGCCAAAGGCAGAGAGATCACCGAGACAAGGCAGCACGACATCATAACAGGACTATCGACATGCACACGCGTCTCTTTGCCGTAGCCCTGCTGCAAAGAGCTGACGATATTCCAGATGTCCAAGGTATCTTTGTTCACCTAGATATTAAAATTGAGTATTTTAATATGAATTCAGGTTGTTACAGATTATAGTAAACAGTTTCTGTCATTAAAGTTGCCACATAATTTTAAAAAATATACATTAATTGTATGCGCCACTGTATTTCGTCGGAGCTGATGAATGGTAGCTTGGAAGGATGAGCAGGTAAAGGGTGCCAGGTGACTTCTCAGAAAAACCTGGAAGAATATTACGTATGTTTTCATTTCAAAGAATATCACACAAGGTGCTGGCTATTTAAATCTCATAGAAGTAAATTCTTGTGTATAATTCAGTGGATAAAGATTTAGACCGTTCAATACAAATACAGAAAGGTAAAGGCTGTCACACTTGCATGGCTAGAAATTTCACTCCTGAAATGGTTGTTCTCAAGTGGTTAGTATCGTGTGTGTTAAGTTTCTCTCCTCACACTTTATTCTGAAAAATTAAAGGCAAAATATCAGGTTCGACATTGACTACAAGCCTTTACCGTATGCACCCCTTCAGATGGAAGGCTTGTGTTTAAATCACATTGGCATTACCAGGGTTTCTCTCTGGATTACACATAGCTACAACTGCTTTACACATCGCATGTGATGAGTAAAGTTCTGCCTGTAAAAATGTCCATGGGCGCTGACTTAAATCACAGCCAATGACTTAATGAGGGCAGAAGTTCATTTACTTTACATTGTTTTGTTGGCGTACTCTAAATATATATGAATGTGATGTAATTACACTGTATCTGTGTCACGTGGTCATGTTAAAATACCTCACAGCTTGTCAGCATTAACTCTTGGAGTTTCCACACTGTTGAGCGTTTCAGTTTAGCGCCTTGATACTCCCTAAAATGATGTTACAGTTTTACAATCAATTTCTGGAAAAAAAACTAAAACTAAACTCACTGGTTTTAAAGGAGTTTTGGATGTACCCACGCAGAGTTTCCCGATGCAGCTCTCGTGGCTGCCAGCACAAGTCATCTCTTATTGTCCGGATAAAGGCTGGCTTGCGCACATGTTTGCCAAGGAACGTTTCTACCTGGCTCAAGGTTTAGCAGCTGGCGTTCAGAGACAGAGAAGGAACCAGAAAATTTGCTGGGATGGTAGCAGTGGTATGCTTACCGACTCCAAGATGACCTTCCTTTCAGAATTAACCTTTGATTTCTTTCCAAGGAGGCTTTCGCTAGATAAGAGCCACTCGTTACCTTATCATGTAAATTATTTACTGGAAATTGGTGCGTGAGTCTTATTTTATCTGCTCCCTTTCACTTAGTGTTATGTGCACGTACATAATTCTCTGATTTTGACAGCTAGGAAATTATCCTTTTTTTTTTTCCTCTTTTTTCCCCAGTAGACTTTACATGAACCCCTACTTTGACTACACCTAATTTTATATTTTTTTTAAATATTCTGACTTTCCACAGGCCTTCTGTATTCCAACTACTTTGAGTTACCAAAAAAAAATAAATCAGACATTATCAGACATTATAGAGCTCCTATTTAAATGTTTTATTTCAACTGGTAAGTAGTCTCTTCTTTTGTCTTATGGGGTGACGTGCTAGTTAAGGAAGGTTGATGGTTTTGCAGTTCCACCCCTAGCAACGTGTTTCTGAAGCTCTGGTTTTTGACTGGGAGTATGTCTCTTGGACTGGTGCCATTTTTTTCTATTTCCTCTCCTTAAAGGATAACTCAATTAAGCAAATAGATTATTTTGAATGGTGGGTAGCTCCCGAGAAAGCGGCTTTCATAAATAATAGCATGACGGTAGGTAAGAGGAATCCCTAACTCGTCAGCTCGTGGTCCTTCTGAAGTCCATTGGTTTTCGTTTTACTTTTGTGAGCAGATTCATTCTAGAACCCCAAGTGGTGAGGGACAGGAAAGTGAGATCACAGCACCCCAGAGCAGCTGGAAGATATCCTGGGAGTCATCCCAGTATTTGAGGACAGATGGAATCCATTCCTGGTGCAACACGCTTCATGTCTCTGGGAAAGGATTTGCTTTTGGTTTTGCTGAAGCTTATCTCTGGCAAAGATATCATGGGCCCGCTCTCACGCATATTAAAAGTAGAATGGGCCCCACCGGTTTAGATATTTCATCTGGAGGACAGGGAGGAGCTGTAGGATAGGAATGAGAAGCTGGTAAAAGCCACAGAGATAACACACAATAGCAATTACTTTTTTTTTTTTTTTTTTTCCCCCCCCCCCCCCCCCCCATGATCACCTATATAGATTTCCTTTTTGGTGCTGACCAGTAATTGTTGATGAACTAACTGCAGGCTCACCTGAAAAGCAAAAGCAGCCTGCGGCGAGCAGGTACCCTGCAGGTGTCAGGCACAGGGCTGTTCTTCCTTCGCGGAGCAGAAGCCTCACCTGCCGGTCAGTGACCTTCAGTATGGGTGAGGTAGATCGCAGCACTGACAGCTTCTCACACTGCTTAGGGAAGGGGAGATGTTCTTTTAGTGAATTCTGTGAGGACATGAACTGATTTTTAAATCTTCCTGCAAAGGCCACTGTTCATCCAGCACGTTCCCAAGCGATTGCACCCTGTTAAACATACTGTGAGGACTTTTCTTCCGTTCCATTTCAGACATTTCATTTGCAGCAGTTTTAGCTTTAGCTTTTGAGCCAGCCTTGAAAAAGAAAAATTGAAGAGGAAGGAGTGATCCACTTGAAATTCTAACACACCTTTGGGCAGGGACCAGGGGAGGTCTAGCAGTAATCTAATCCATAGAATAAGGGGGTCAGCCTGTGGCTGTCCTACACTTCATACTGATGAAAGAAGCAAGAAAGAATATATAGTCTCAATTAAAAGGCAGCGTGAGGAACATGGCTGAAAAGGAAGATCGCCGATGCTGCTGAGACAAGAATGAAATTCTGCAAAGCTCCTACAGGCGCTTCTCTCCTGTCTAGCCCTCACGTGTCACTGCGGGGTCATTATATGGAACAGAGACTGTTTAATTGACGTTGCTGATTGAGTAAATTCAGTCTCAAAGATGTAGATTCTGTCGTTGATATCCACCTGGGCAAACCATTCAAAGGACTTCCCTGGGGACTGTTGCTGCATGAAGGAAGAATAGTACTTTGCAGAGAAGGCGGCTGCCAAAGCGGCGCGTGGTTTCAGCATCTCCCTCTCTTCCTTTGCAGCGCAGTTACGTGTGCGTGTCAAATGCTATCAAAAGCACGGACGGATGAGATTCGCCTCCCCATGCCCTTCCCGTACCTGTACTAGCTAGATTGCCTTAAACCTCACCCTGAGCTCTTTCCTGCTGGTGAGCAGCCCTTGAGTTGGGTTTTACACCCACACTTAAAATTCCCCGACCAGCTCTTCAACCCCTCGTGGTAGGACTTTTAGTACAAGATGAGGCAATCCTCGCTGAGGAGTTAAATACCACTGCAGCATCACCTTCTCTCCCGGCATGTTTATTTGGCCCAGGGAGTGCCAAATTGTCCAGTTCCAACGCAGCTAGTGAATGTGCTAATAATCTGAATCACTTACCTGTTCACAGACAGTTCTAGGAATGGGAACCAGGTGGGAAAGACTGAAGATAGACTGTCAGTTTAGTTTAGTTAATCCCGTGTGAAAGCACGCATCTGAAACAGATGCAGAATGACGACTCAGTACTAGTAAGTGGACGGGTTGGGGGGAGGTTGGCTGCTATAGCAGCGCTTCTTAGTAGGGTCGGCTTCTCAGACAAATGAGTACGTGGGTAAAAATAAATTCAAAATCGAAAGAATTTCCTCCACTTCCCTGAACTCAGAGGATTTCTGACTACAGAGACAGGCTGATGACCACAGTCATTTAGTGCCACGTTGGCTGAAAAATGGAGGGCTGCATGAATAAAGTTTGGTATAGCAGCTGACTATGTAGGACACAAACTGAAGCTTGTCATATCAGCAAAAAGCAGAAATAATTAATAAACCACAAGAGTTAATATATTTGCCAGGTTCTGCTTTAAAGCACATCTAGCTTCGGAGTTTCCCCAGAATAGCTGCAGCTGAGTCATATTTCTGTTTACCTTCTAAAGGTAAGGTCACCAATTCCTGGTGCCAGCAGTTATGACACTCTCTAACCATTTTATAAATACTTTTTACAAGACAGTAAAGTTGCCTATTTAATTGATTTTTAAAGTTATTAGTTGAAAGACCTCTCTGCTAAACAGAAAAAAATGCCCAAATTATTCTAGAAAAATAGCAGGTATCAAAAATTGCTACATTTTGCTTTCAGTTGCGTATAACACCTTCACTAACCTTCAGCTGCCCAGTTTAAAATGTTCCAAATTAGATATTTGCTGCAAATCGAATGCTAGCCAAAATGGTTCTGCTCACAATGATGTTAAAGAAAAG
Source organism: Aramus guarauna (assembly GCA_013400195.1). Classification (NCBI taxonomy): domain Eukaryota; kingdom Metazoa; phylum Chordata; class Aves; order Gruiformes; family Aramidae; genus Aramus; species Aramus guarauna. The sequence goes on along the minus strand of VXBL01002533.1, from coordinate 43,496 downwards.
TAACGCCAATTAAGCTTTGCAAGAAAGTTTCCTACAGATTTGTACTGTAGATTTTAATTTGGCAAACAATTTGTCTCTATGCCAGATGTGCCTTTTGCCATTAGTCTTGCAAAGGAACCAAATTTAGCCAAGCTATGAACTTCTGATGAACATTACCTGTGGGCTGGTCTTGACCCCTGCAGCTTCATTCTCAGAAGAGCACACCTGTAACCGCTGCCCAGGATTTCCTTTGTCTTGCACCTCCTGGGTTTGTCACACAAAGTACAGGAGCTGAGAGCAAGCTCACAGAATCACAGAGGGGCTGAGGTCAGAAGGGATCTCTGGAGCTCATCTGGTCCAAGCCCCTGCTCGATCAGAGCCACCTACAGCCAGTTGCCCAGGCTCAGATCCAGACGGCTTTTGAATATCTCCAAGCAGAGGGACTGTTCACCAGGGAGTGTAGTGACAGGACACGGGGTAATGGGTTTAAGCTGAAGGAGGGTCGATTTAGATTAGATGTTAGGAAGAAATTCTTTACTGTGAAGGTGGTGAGACACTGGAACAGGTTGCCCAGAGAAGCTGTGGATGCCCCATCCTTGGAAGTGTTCAAGGCCAGGTTGGATGGGGCTTTGGGCAACCTGGTCTAGTGGAGTGTGTCCGTCCCCATGGCAGGGGGGTTGAAGCTAGATGGTCTTTGAGGTCCCTTCCAACACAAACCATGCTACGATTCTATGATTCCATGTCCTCTCTGGGCAACCTGTGCCAGTGCTGTCACCCTCACGGTAAAAAAAAAAAGTGTTTCCTGATGTTCAGAGGTAACCTCCTGTGTTTCAGTCTGTGCCCATAGCCTCTGGTCCTGTCACTGGGCACAAATGAGAAGAGCCTGGCTGTCTCGTTTGCATCCTCTCTTCAGGTGTTTATACAGATTGATATTTCCCCCCCAAAGCCCCCTCTTCTTCAGGCTGAACAGTCCCAGGTCTCAGCTGTTCCTTAAGGGAGCATGCTCCAGTCACCTAATCATCTTTGTGGCCCTTGGCTGGACTCTCTCCAGTGTGCCCAATGGAGAACCCAGAACTGGACAAAAGTATTCCAGGTGTTGCCTCACCAGTGCTGAGTAGAGGGGAACCTCCCTCGACATGATGGTGACTTCCCAGTGCATCCCAGGCTATTACTAGCTTGCTTTGCAGCAAGGGCACATTACTGGTTGATAGTCAGCTTGGTGTTCTCCAGGACCCCTGGGGCCTTTTCTGCAAAGCTGCTTTCCAGCCACTTGTTCCCCAGCGCGTCCTGGTGCCCGGGGTTGTTCCCCACCAGGGGCTGGGCTTTATACTCCCTTTGAAGGTTCCCGCCAGCCCATTTCTCCAGCTGTTGGGGTCCCTTGGGATGGCAGCACAACCCTTCAGCATATCAGCCACTCCTCCCAGTATTGTACCACCTGCAGACTTGCTGAGGGAACCCTCTGCCCCATCATCCAGATTGCTAATGAAGATGTTGAGCAGGACTAGACCCAGTATTCACCCCTGGGATGTGCTGCTACTTACTGGCCTACAACTGGACACTCTACCACTGATCACCACCCTCCGGTTGTTCAGCCATTATTCAAGACGCCTCACTGCCTGCTCATCCAGCCCATACTTCCTCAGCTTCTCTGCTGATGGAGCTCCTTTGGCAACACAGGATCACGGAGGAAAAAGATAGCAGTGGCTATCTATTTTTCTAGAGTGTAGACTGAAGAATTGAACTTAAAGACACGACAAAAGATTAACAGATGTAGAGCCAAGAGAGACTGGGAGAAGAACCAGTGCGGATAGGACATCATCTGGGGTTTGGAAGGGAAGAAAGCAGCAAGGGACAAGCGGTGCTGGGGCCAAATCTGTAACAACCGCCAGAGCAAGTTTTCCCTAGAACAAAACCAAGATTGAAACGCATCACTGTTCCTCTGCTGTCAGCAAACAACTGGAGAAGTCACTGGCATTTGTGTGCCATGTTTTTGTCTAGGTAAGCAAGAAAATGACATCATACCATGACTGCTTCTAGAGTAACAAAAATCAGAATTGTGGAATTAGTTCTACGAGTGACCATTCTATACTGACAATGGAAGTCAGGAACCCCCAAATACGCACAATACACATTGAGTCAGTTACAAACACAAGCACTAAAAAAGTAGGAAGCATCCAAAAATTATTAAATTGTCCAAGGAACCTTAATTTAGTCCACTTGCATGTACAAACTTCTATGCAATCATATGTAAACTTTTCTCTAGATAACAACTTCTCTCAATGGATGCTAAATCTAGTGTTTAGGGAACTTAAAATTTCACAGTAAAGACAACTATGAACTGTATCATTCCTGTTGTTCCATGAGACACTATGATAATAAAAAAAATATTTCTCATTGTTAAAGCAACTATATACCGCATTTCCGACATGAATGCGTGACCCGTTGCTACCAGAAAATGATCTGACACTTGGCAAGTTACTTAAAAGTATTTTCCCGTGGTCATTAGCTATGTTCTTATTTTCAGGTGCCCAACTTCAGACGTTTAGGGTCAGGCGTGCGGGAGTATTTGCAAAACCAAAGAAATCAGACGACAGCTCAATGCCAGTGCTGTAGAAAGCACTCACCTGCGTAGAGATCAGAGCAAAAATTGGAAAAGAGAACTAGGCACTCACTTCGGTGCTGGCTTCCAATAATCTCAGTTCAATAAAGTTTCAGTCTAGGCAAACAGTCCTCCTAACCACAAAGTAAGTTTCTAAGTAACCAGCAAACATCTTTTTAAGCTTACTTTTCAACACCCACAAGTGAGAGCAGCTGGAGTGTGAATTTCAGCCGTTTAGTCAGAGTAGCTTAGTTAAACTCAAATGCTTTTAACCCCTTTCCCTGAACTTCAGCACTCAATTTGCAGAATGGAGATAATGACATCAAGCCACTCTGTGGACAGGACGGTGAAATCAAGATCACCCCGTCTAGCTCCTAACTGGCTTGAAAGTTTTAGTGTCTAAATAAAAGCATTTGGGTTAGACAATGTCTCTGTGACAAAGGGAACCTCCTTTGACGTGGAGAACTTCCTTCCTTGCTTTAGACAAATGACTGAGACACCGGCACGCAATGAAATCAGGCTGACTATACTGTATCTAAATTCATTAACTGCGTATGAAAGCTTGAGAATAATTCAGAGCAGCATGAAAAGCTCACAAAAATGACTGTACAGTAAGGTGTAGAGCAAAAGAGAACTAGTAAATTCATTCAGGGAACACTGATTTTGCAAAACAAAGGCCTGGCTTCCCTGGCGGGAAGAAAAAGCTGTATCACCTTCTAAGTATCATAAGCTGTGTATGCACACGCGTTCAACACATTAATCCAGGCATTTGTTAAAAATACCTTCTTGATTCTGGAACCTAAACGTTCATTTTTCAATGGGGGGATTCAGTGCAACTTTTGTTTGAAGTCCAGAAATTTCAGTGGCCTTGTAGGACGGGGGGAAGCCGTGCAACTTCTCACGGCCTTTCACTGCCCTCCTGTAACACGGACAGCCATTATGACCATATTGTTTACAAAGCAGTTTAGCTTTCGAACCAAGGAACATTTCAGTAAGAAACATATTCCATTTGTTTGTGTCCCAGCGCAACTTCTGTCCTATTTCATTTTATTATCTGTGAGAAACATGTCAGGCCTTTAATAGTGCACTTTGGGGGTCAGCCTGATTTTCTTGCATTACGGAACCCATACGCTATCCAGCATGTTACTGATGTATAGTATGAAATAAATTTCCAGGCCTGAAGCTATAGAATATGAAGGTTTCTAGAGCTAAAATAATGGCTCTGCTTCCAGCCTGCTGCAAAAATAGTGAATTAATCCTAGAGCTTTAAATTCCCAACCAATTATTTCCGGAGAGTTCCTACAATTAACGTCATAGGTTTGGTTCAATATATACCAGTGTCCCTATGCGGGCTCCTGCCGCGCTCCTCCTTACATACGTGTAAAAGAGAAGGGAAACACAACATCAGTTTTCCAAAATTTGAGTTAAGAAGGACAAACCCGATGTAAACAAGCACCATCACATAGCTTGATTTAAACAGTTGTATTTGGAGGACAACAGGAGTAAAGGTTTGTGTAAGTTTGCAAACTACTGCTGTGAGTTGGCATCAGTATATTTAGTTATATTTAGAGTATATATACATTTAGTTGACATCAGTATATGTGCAAAAGTAAACTCAGTTCCTAAACTTAGAAATATGGTTAAAAAGCTACAGTTTTGTGCAAATAGCCGATAAATTTCACTCAGTTAAACCGCTGGGGAAATCTAACGCGCTTTAATTTCTGGATTAAAGACCAGAGCGCAAGTGTTCCCTGAACACGAGCAGCCCAGGCTGGCGGAGCAGGGTGCCTTTGCCTTCAGCCGGACTCCTGGCAGCTTGCAGAGGAACAAACACCCAGCTCTCACAAACCGGTCGGGTTCCCGTCAACCTTAACGGTATTCGGTCAGCTTACGGTAAGAGAGCATCCGGTCCTGAAAATGGAGTTTGTAAATATCATCTAAATCTATTATATTGTGCAAACGGACACACATGCTAACATGGATTTGACTATTCCATTAAAATATACCATCTATTTATAAAAGTACATCTAGCTTTTTTTGTTGCTGCTGTTTTTCTCATAGAGAAGAATCTTTTCTTTAAAAAATAGTTGCTGTTGTTTTTCTCATATAGAAGAATCTTTTCTTTAAAAAATAGTAATAGTCCTCTTTCCTCCCTCTCCTGAATTACTTACCCTTGTATGCTGGTGGCTGTTTTGGGTAGAGTCATACCCCAAAGAACTCCAGAGTGAATATGATCACAAAGCCAACAAAGTAAGGAGGGATGAAGAAGAAATTAAAAAAAAAAAAAAAAAAGGGGGCAGACAAGGTAAGTCTCTCTCGTTTACTAGAATTTGGATACATTTTAATCCATATAATCTTTTGTTCATATATATTCATATATGAGCCTAGCTCACATCTTTTAAGCATCATGCATCACAAATAGTGCTGTTCACTCTCCCCCAAGAACATCAACTATGAGCCTCACAGAAAAAAAAGAAAAAAAGAAAAAAAAGAGAAAAAAAAAGACTTAGCAAAATAACAGCCTGGGTGAATCTAGGTTGCGGCTAGCAATTACTCGCACAACTGAATAAAAAATCCCTAAGGTATGGTGCACATTACCAAGTTTCCTTTTGTAACCACAGGTTTGCATGAGTCTACATGCAAATTTGTTAAAAGCAAGCAAAATCTGGCCTGTCAGAAAACTACAGCAGACCACAACAGAGTACAGTCATTTTCTAGATTACATCCTCACTTAACCAGACTGGAGTCTACAAAAGACATCTTTCATCACACATTTGAGCAGGCGTGATTGAGTGAAGCAGAAAGGATTCGGTTTAAAAACTTGGTGGTGACAGATTAAGTGAAATGGCTGTTACTGTTTTGAAGTTGTCGTTTGTAACATCAGCTCCCCTTTGATTTCCAGAAGTAGATGGGAAGAGCCAAACGACTTGGGGAGATGAAGAACCTTTGTGAACCCACGTCACTGCACAGAGGTTCTTTAGGGTTACTGCGATGTAGAATTTAAGAAAGACTGTTACCAAAAGTGCTGTACTGAAATGAAATAAAATGTTTTATCCAGACACCGTGACCTCTCATCATCACGGCCCTGAGAATCAGGACTCCAAAGAACAAGCAGCTTTATAGCTACTTCTGCTGTTCACATGCTAAACCACAAGTATCATCTTATCAACGAAGGGCAATGTAAAGCTTTAACCAGTGCCGGAAAACATATTTTATTTAAAAATCTGAGTTAAAAAATTACAGTGCATTGGTAAGCTAAAGAAACCGCTGCAGTTTCTTCATCAGAAAAAGTCTAGTAGAGTTCACTCCAATTTCCAGAGGAACTACGTTAACAGGAATTAAAAATCACATGCAAAAGCTTCTTGTTCTGCATTACTCATTTGCTATGCAATACATAAATTAAAAAAAAATATCAGCAGCATGGTTTTCTCATCATGGTGAGAAGTTTGTTTGATATTTCAACTCTTTCTTTACTGCATGTTTTGGAAGTTAGACTCTTTGAGGACAAGAACTGCAGTGCAACCTGAAAAATCAACAGCCCAGTTGTTCTGTTCGAAGTCTCTGGTCTTTAGTGTGCTCTGTTTCGTAAGCAAGAAAAACAGGAATGTCACAAGGGACTACTTAGATGTCTCTCCTGCGTTTGCAGCTATCCTGCAAATGTGCACCCGAAGTACATGCATTTTTTATGCCAAGTAACCCAAAACTTCTATAAGAATTCTTAACTGTTATTCTAGCCGATGTGAAAAACAATACAGATACATTTAATTAGGTAGCCACCTGATACCTTACACTGCAGAATGCAGTCATGCTATTCTTAAAGCATTTGTCATCTTAAATCTTATAAAGGAATATACACAACTTACACTTTCCTCAGAGCGTATGTGTTGCCATCTCATTATTAAACCAACGTATCTAGTCCCCACTCCACCAACTTCCACTGAATAAATCTGATTCAGAAAATCCACTGGTAAAACTCCTTGTTAGATTGCAAAACACCGCACTATAGCTGGCCATTGTGTTCGGAACAAATACCTAACAAGCGCACACGGCAGTGAGCTTTTTAAACCAAGTCAGTAAGGTTTTAAATAACTCATTCTTAATTCTGTGGGTTTTTTTCTATTAACATCACATTTTATTAAAAAAATAAGTTTCCTATATTTAACATGTATATTAGCTTGCTGTATAAGACTGAAGATCTTGAGACCTTTAACATTAAATGATAATAAATCAAACACCTTCTTCACAGCTTTGAAAAAGGGGAGGGAAGAAGAAAGGGAGGACAGGAAAGAGGAAGGAAGAGGAAGAAGCACCAGGCCATTCCTAGCAAAAGAACCAAATAGTTCTACAGCATCAAATTATGAACCTGCATCACAAATGTTTAAAAAAAGGAAAACTATCATATTGATCAAATTTGGATATATTCCATATAATTAGAACATACCATTGGGAAAGGCTAAACCGGGAAGGAATACATTCCATTTGCAATTGCCTCTTCTCTGTATTTCCAAGAAATCCTTTTCCTTCCTTCTCTACAAGCCATCACCCATTTACTCACATTTCTATAAACTCCTATTCCAGTACGTCAGCTGCACTAAAGTCAGATAATACAAGACCCTGAAGGGAAACGATCTGAAAGTGTTTTTTTCACAGATTTTCCCCAATAACAGCAAGAACACCGGATACATTTGATGTAGGAAACAACTCGGAGGTGTGCGCATTACTTATTTAATTTGTAGTCCAGAAGATTGCCCCCACATACTTTGAACAAGAAACCTGTGTAGGAGTCCTCTCTAACAGAACGTACATATGTGGTGCTCAGATACTCTCCGTGGAGCCTAGGGTCTACACAAGAAGAAAGAGACGAGGGAATGAACAACTCCCCTAAATCCCACGGGTTATCTGTGCAAAAGATTAGCAGCCCACAGTTGTATTGCTATACGTGCAATCACTCTGCCTTGGTGAGCAAACCCCCTCTTAAACAGAGGGTTTCCCAGAGAGAGTCGTCTCTGCTGAAATGCCTCAGCAGTAACGTCATTAGCAGCCGTGTTTTCAGGGTTTAGTGAGAATGAAAACTCGTGGAGAACCTCAGCTACTGGGTTAGACTTGATCTCATGTATAAAAACTGATCTCAGGGGACACAGAGTTCAGCTAATGAATTCTCTGCTGCTTCTCTTTGGGAGAAGGGAACGACAAACGACATTCCCAGTAGAAAAATCAGGAGAGAAATACTATCTGCAAAGAGGGATAAAAGGCCCCTCTCTTCCCCCAACAGATTCCTTCCTGGGAAGAGACACTTTCTGGTTCCCTTCCAAGATATCTATATTAGCAGAAGACTGGATATACATATCCTTGCACAAATCATGTCTCATTTCCCTCATTTGAATATCAAAGCCTATTACAAGGATAAAAGGCTAGGTTTGCAGTTTAAGCAACGATGGCATTTTAGATTGTTGCAAAATCAAAATACACTGGAAATATCCAAACAAATCCCAACATTGGTCTGATGCTACCTAAAGCCAAGAACAAACAAGCAAGCAATGAACACTGGTATTTTGGTTTTTTTGCGTGGATATTACAAAAAATAGTAATCATACACTTTTTTTCTTTTTAAATGTTCATTACTTAGATAAAGCACATATGAATGTAACATTCAGAATTGTAACATAGAAAATGTAATGTGGGCAATCTGCTATTCCAAGTACACTTACCAAAATACAATTTTATAATGAAGAAAGTCTCAAAATACACCTGTACAACAATTGGGATCCACAAAATATGATTTAATAGTATCACTCAAGATCACTTCATTGAAACCACTTTTATAATACTGTTTGAATAGTAATCTCTGGTCAAAGAGCATTCTCCCCCTTTCCCTAGCCCGTCCCACTAAAGCAAGTGTGGAATTTTAATTGCAACGCGTATCTTTTAAAACCCCAAATCTGAAGCAGTCCTATTAACTATTACACTGCCTACACTTAGATACTGGGAGGATGGGAATCACCCTCTCTGAGGCCATGGTACACTGAGACACTTACCCATATTATTGTTTGTAGCGCAAGCAGAATAATCTTGTAAAGGGCAACTAAATAGGGTCAAAATATGAATTAATTACCTTACTACCAAATCATTCCCTATGTGTTACTTAAGCCTGCAACATTACAACTTTACTGAAAAAGAAAAAGTTAACCATTTTATCCTATAAATATTTTCTTTATTTGCTTTATGTTTAGAAGTTGCTATTTAAGTTCTATTAACAGAAATACATAACAAAAGCTCCCTAACAAGTGGAAAAAAAGTAATTACAAATGCTGAAAAAGTTGGCCTCATTAACATATGTACAGACTTGCTTACTTAATACACATCTTTGTGGGAATTAAATCATTTTATGACACACATTTATACAGGCATTAAACATTCCCAAGTAACTCTGAGCAGAGAATACGCCAAATCTTTAGTTTGGGCAGACAGAAACGCATATTTCAGTTTTGATTGTGGAGCTAACATGCAACAGATACAACATTCAGTCTGAGCTGCTGTTGATAAGTTGTTCTGTTTTTTCCTGCAAAGATCTTTCCATTGAACTTGGGTCCTTTTGTCCCTTCTTTTCCTTGTTCTGCTGTTCCTGCAGCTTCAGGATTATTTTTCGTATTTCTTCTCTTTTGGTTTTCATTCTTGGGCGTGGAAACCACTCTGTTAAGTTCATTGGTAGCTCAAAAGTCTTAATGGGATTCTGAAAGAAAGGCCATTTGGATATTACAGTAAGGAATTGTTATCTAAAAGACTGGAGAGAACTGTAAAGTACATTCTTCCCCACCTCAGTCCATCAGCATGAAACAAAATTTCAACAATTTGTGTTTTGTGCATTTACAATTAAGAGAAAATCAAATCAAGCATCAGTATGTTACAGAGCAATATTCATGCAGATCACACTTCTGGTTATAAGAGTGCCAAAATAATCCACTCAGATTGCTACATCTTTTAAACAAAGCATTTGCATAAATGCGTAAAATTATTCTAATTAAAAGGGAAAAAATATTATAATGATATAGCACTTTTTTGTTTTAAAGGATGTCTAGCAACAAAGTCTAGAGCTGATTAGGAATCTGTTGCTAAACACTGCTGGTGTTATAAATACTTTTAAGACCACAACCAACTAGGAAAGTCAGTTTTACGTTTCACCCTAACACACAGAGCCTGAGAAAGGCCCCTGGGCTACCACCAGTCCTTTTTACACTTAACATTCTGTTTTCCTGCTAGAGGTCATTCATCCGAAGAATTAAGAGAATGATTACTATGAGACATTATCTATGCCACTTCTGTGACACTGTACAACAATTTCACCCTAACAAAACAACAGTTTGTGGAATAGTGTTTTCTCTCAAAGAAATTCCTCCCTTTCTGTATTCTAGTTTACATCATTAACAGATTATTTAAAAGTAAATTACATTCCTCCACTGAGCTAACACTAGCAAGGCTACTTGGGAAAAACCTAGTCACATTCTGCACAGGAACATACCAATGCCTATTATTGTACTAGCAACATTATTCCATATCCAAACAGATTATCAACTAGATAACATGGCAACAAAAACCCCCTATGTTGAACTGACTTTGCCAATGGAGCCACTTAATACCAGCAGTAAGTAGACTTCAGGAGAATGACACTAAATATGCAGAAAACTATGGGCAAAAACTGAATAGGTTTTCAATCGTTTCAATTATGAAATAGGCCAGACAAAGGAATAAGAACATGGACAAATCTAATTAGTGCAGTTACCAACAATAGAAAGATACTTCAAATTAATCTGAACACGTCCTTAACTAGGGCATTTTGATGTTCAGTTTGGAGAAGAAACACAGGGACATGGGTCAGAAGCCAGTTGTGCAACTATTCTGCTGGCTCGGAGCTTCCTGCTTGCTTTGCGAGTACCTTCGTCAAGAACCGACACCGCCCCTTCCCCCACCCAAACCCCACCGAGGGGCTTTCAGGACCGCAGGAGGCGGCGGGGGCTGCAGGCAGGGGCTGTCACCGCCCGCCCGCCCGCTCTCCGCGCCCCGGCCGCGCCGCAGGCGGCACCACGGCGGCCCCTGGCGGCGGCAGCCGCGCCCCAGGCAGCCCGGCTAATCGCCCCCCCCCCGCGCCCCCGGCTCCGCATTTGGCAGGTCAGAGCGGTCCCTCGTGGGCCGAAGGGCGAAGCTGAACAGGCGTGGTGTTAAAGGAGGGCTGAAAAACTATTTGCTCTGACAGCTGGTTAAGTATGCTCCTTATTACACTACCTACCCTGTCAAACGAATCTTGGTTTTAAAAAATACACATCGTGATTTTAACCCTTATTATTAAAAAGAAGATACTTTAAATAAATCCAGAGAAGAAAGAGATGTGCTGGAATAAGTCCACAAAGAGCAGATTAAGTGCCCCTCCTCACGCACTCCCCATTCAGTTTGTACAGCTGCTGAAAACAATGAGACTTTGTGCCATTGCTCAAACACATTAGAACCTGAAATTATTAGCTCAGTAATTGTGAGATAGTCAGGTACCGTGCAGCCAGTACAGGTTTTCCTTTCCCACTAGTGCCACATCTGGGAATACGCCGTGATTTGCTAACTGACACATCTACACGCTACCCCCGTTCTCTGGCAGGCAAAGCTGCGGCACACTGCAAGACCAGTCGGGACAAGGGATTCAGCCTGATGTAATTCAGCAAGCAATTTGCAAGAAGGTAGGGGCCAAGGTTATTAAAACTTGGTTGCTCCTCATAACCCCTGTGTACAAAACAGGAAGCACTCAAGGATGGTTCTAAGCTCTCAAGGACTCACTGGTAAAGCAAAAGCGTATTAACAAGTTTGGGCTTCATTCTGCATGAACACACTCTGCTAAAGCCTTGCTGCTCTCATACAAAGGATGAACAAGAGGGCGGGTAGAGGAATGGAGAAGAAATCATTAGCTTTCTCAGGAAAGGGTCAGGTACAGGAGAGTTTAGGAACAGTGCTCTAAAGTACTGTGGACTGTAAACAGAGTGGGTGTCCCATGCGGGCAACATCTCACTTGATCATCTCCCACCCCAGACCTGATGAGAGCGCTGCTCTTTCCACTTGTGAAAGGAGCTGTAACTCGAAGGCCAAGACAGTTAAAGTAAGAGTTTAACCAACTCCCTCAGTGGAATCAAGATTTGGCCTTCAGCTGTAATCATTCCACTTAGTGTTTTCATGCAAGTAAAAAAGGTGTAAACTAGTGGTGTCACATTAGTGAATATATTTGGAGCCACATTTCTGAGAGAAAAAGAACAAGCTTTTTGTAACACATCTTTAGTCTATATTTTGAACTCAAATTTGAACTCTGTTTCTTGCCAGATAATTTTAAAAAGTATGCACTGTAAGAACATAAAGGAAGACTCCAAATATATTTTTTTTAACATTTTCTCAGAGAATTCCATGGCTTTTGATTTCTGATACATATGTGTAAGCAATAATGATAATTAGTTTATTTTCCAAAAAGTATTCATTATTATGTGTGTTAAAGTATAAATCAGTTTGTGATGCATAATCTAATAAATAGCTGTAAGAGCTACACTAGATAAAACTATTACAATTGTAAAAGGCTAATAGCTCATATTTCATTGCTGCAGGAGACAAACAGTTAACAAACAGGTATATATACCTCAAAAAAGCTCTCCACATACTGCAGTATGTACACTCCACAATCACTGAAGTTGTTCTGTTGTGGCACTTTTGGGTTGGAACCTTTCATGACATCTTTGGAAAAGCTTCTTTTGTTGCCTTTCCTGACTTCCCATTCCACCTCTAAATATCTATGACAAAAGACCATGCAAATTCAAACTTTTGTTTTCTTGCAGAATTTTGGAAAAAAACAAACCGAAACAAACAAAAAAACCCCTCCACAACCCAAAACCCAGATATGAGACTTACTCCCTTAGTGTTTTCACAACATTTGAACGGGAAGGGCCTCTCAGGGAGTCCATAAGCAAAATGCAGGGCCTAAGAGAGAACACAAATTTTTAAGTAGACAGTATTTTACAGCAGTTTGGAAAACACAATGTTATTTTTCTTTATTATATAGAAGTAATTTAAAATATGCTAATAGTATTTAAGTGCCCTTAATGACTTTTGATATTGAAGTGTCGAAGATCTTATGAAACTTAATATTTGGATTAAAATAATATCTGGTGGAAAGCATTATGTACAGATAATCCATCATCAGAATGGGACAAATTTAGGCAAGCTATAATCAGAAGCTCTTAAAACTCGCAACATAGATGGATTTTTAACCCTTCATTAAAATGTATTAAGAACAATTCATATGCATTTCATATCATGTATATATATACAATTTTACTCTGTGCCATAAGAATGTATTTTGAAAGCTTTTACCTTTCTTGTAACCCTTACATTCACAAAGAAGGAAATATAAAAATGGATAAATAAAATGTGAAAAAATACAAAGGAAATTGTCAGGACAGCATTATTAGTAACAATATTTCTGAATCTGGAATCATGCATTTCTGTCCCATACAACTGCAGTCAATGATTAGTAAGAAATAATTTCTGGGTTTCAAGTATCAAAAAATAAATTTTAAGAGTTTTCAAATCCAAAACAGGTAAAAAAAGTACATAAAAAACCCTCAATTTAGTACCACGGAACACTCTTCTTAGAGAAAAAAGAATAATACTAGGAACACACAGAAACAAGAAAAAGAAACGGCTGGAACACATTTAGGTAAGAAACAAGGGCAGTTAAAAATTATTCCCATTTTCCTGTACTAATTTGAGTGGTGGCAAAGGTTTTCTTTAGTATCAATTTTAGTTAATTATTTTCATTTAAAGACATTAATATGTTTTTTAATATAGAAGGATACACATGAACATTGGTCTGCACCTTCTTTTTGAAGGACTCTAAATGCAAGATATCAAAGAACAGTCTTACTTGAAGAAACAATCGTCACTTTCCTGAAGCAGAACATAGGCTTAACAGAAACCCAAAAAACTATTATTTCATTAGTAGTTTCATTCATTAAATTTTCTTCTCACTCAAGATGACAATACTGCAAAGTATAAAATTCTCTCTCAAACACTAATAATAATCTGATTAAAGTGTTTGAAGACTGATGTATGACCATTTCCCATAATTACTGTCCTTTAAATTTCATAAACTTTTATGAAATCTCTATTTTAGCTGTTTTAATACTTACTGTTTGCAGATAGTAGGCTTCGGGTGCGACTGTCCCATTTCTGAATTACAGTTATCATCTACAAGGCCACCATCATCACTACTGTCTTCCTACGGAAGGAACATATTTACAGGTGTTTAAAAGCTAAGACTGTTTTTTAAACAGATGCAAAAGAAATCATTGCTATACTTACCATTTCTATTCAAGACCAGTAACATAAGATTAATAAAGTGGCAGCTTTAATCTGAAACCATTCATTGTGTGTAAAGTTTGCATTACCAACTTTTAGTGACGTGGTTTCTCAAATCCACGCTGGAACAACATGGAGCGAATGGTGCTATTTATTTAACAACTGCTGAAACTAGAAAAAAGCTGCAACTCACATTTTCAAAGAATTGTTGGCTTAAAAGAGGTGCATCTCCATTGTTTGGTTATAATCCAAATCAATACTTTCCCTTGCTAATGATCACTAGAAACTTGCTTGGCAGTTTCATGTATGTTATTCTTCTAGATGAAAAGAGACAAAATTTGCAATGAACTCAGAAGTAAAATTTGATCTTTGCTCCAGAATGCACCAGTTTGGTTCTTAGCGAAGGGAAATTAAACTGCCATGATATTATATATCACAGCTTGCAAATACAGTCACGCCACAAGCCTGGGAACATCCTTTGACCTTTTGATTTCAATATTGATTGCTATGAAGGATATGGAAGTTTTATGAGCAAAACCACTAAGTTATTGTATCTAGAAGTATCCCAAAGATCCACAGTTTCTTACCCTTCTATTGAGTTCACTATTACTACCACAGACCTTTGCGCTATAGGGAAAGAAATGCTTTCCAAAAATAGGAACCCCTGTTTCAGTATGATTTGTGAAGTTTTTGCTGAGAACTATGTATCCCGCGTGTTAGTGAAGTGTACTATGACTGACAGCCTCATGCTATGCCATGAAGATGTTATCATATTAGAAACTACTGTCTAGTGCCTAAATACACTTGTTTCCGTTGCAGCCTCAAGTCCATTTTTGGCAGACGTGAAGGTGCGCTCAGCCTGTCATAGTCTGCCATTTCAATATTTGCTTTGTGCATTCTAGAAGACATCAGAGATGGCTTCAGCCTGAGTTAAATTCTAAGTTACACTGCAACCAGGGACCTCAGCATCTTTTCCTCTCTCAAGGAACACAGCCAGTCATGTGCTTTCTTCCCTGCCTTCATGCCATGTACTTCAGATTGGAAACACTCTAGTACTCATTCTCCATCTTCAGGGAACTCTTAACTTCTACAAAATAGATGGAAAGGCACCTCCATCAGGTGAGAATCACAGAATGTTTGGGCAAGTGGCATGACAGAAGTGAGTTCAGTCTGTATGAAAAGCATAGGTTTCCACATAAACTGGAGCTTTTGTAAGTTTGCACACATACACATACTATTTGGAAGTCATTACAAATAGCTGCAGACTTTGGAAAATAAATTTTTGTTCTGGACTTAAAGGTGAAACATAGGTAATTCTAGACTGTGTATTTGACAACCTCCAATTCTTTACTTTGGACAACTTGGAGTCATACACCTGGAACATGAACAAGAAGGCCAACTAGTAAGAGTAAACGTGTAGAGTAACTCTTAGCTTGTTCACATTGAACTTACACTGTAGAAGCAACAGGGCTATGGAATAATGCCCTCATACCCAGTAGTGAGTCAGTATAGGACATTTTAATGATCAGTCCTTCCACAGCTCTAACATCTAAACATCTTCCAACTTGAACAAGAACACTACTTGATTATAAATCCATGTTGTTTAAATTGGATTAGGAGAAGCACCAATGAAACAAAAAAACAGAGTAGCATCTACTTATAAATGTGCCTGTTTATGTCCAGGAAATGCAGCTGAAAGAAAAGCAACTTGTCCTTGGGTCTGGTAGATAAACATGGGGGTGGGGAAAACGAAAGACAGAAATGTGCCGACCTTCAGAGTTTCCACTAAAACCTTTGTGTAGTATTGTCACTATGCAAAAGACTCACACAATTAAATGCAGAATCAGTACAGCAGTTTCCTATTAAACAGTTTCGTGAACAAATGTACAATCCCCTCCTGTCAGGTAATTTGCAAATTTTTGTAGGTAACCAATGCTTTGGATTTGACACTTGTAAAGATAACTAGTTTTAGACAATGCACATTTACAATGTGTATATAGCTTTTAAGATGCCCATTCAAAATACAACAAAACAGTTTGCATTTCCCAAATATAATTGCTGAATTCTTTACCTGGTTATCTTGGTCTTCAGAAAAATCTATAAGCTCATCTTCATTTAGTTTACTGCCATCAGCTGAGTCTTCACTATAGTTTAGCCTGATTTTGTGCAATCCATCTGTATCAATCACAGATAGCAGTATGTTTAAACATCAAATACTACATCATCATTGAAGACCAAACTAATTTTAAATGCCTCAGATTTGCTCAGGATTGTTTGCAATAACTGTGATACAGCTGCCATAGTATGTTATGCATGCATATGAACAAAAGTAAAAAGTTTCTTCTAAGTAACACAGCAGAAACTGTTCCTTATTGTGGGGAACGCCTAAAAAAATCCTAGAAACCTAGACTAAAACCCACCATGAAATTACCCTGTAGTTCCATGAAGCCTTTACAACAGTATCAATTGGTACTGTTACCAAAAGGGGAAGCCTTATTTGGTCCCAAATATAACTGCTTATTCCCATCCCTAGCTGGTTCCTTCCACAACACCAAATACATCCACACACAGTACACCAGACTGAGAAAGTCAGTCACAAGCTTCTTTTTTAATTTGAATTAGTTCCTTGATCAGATTCCCTGTGCAGGTACATGAAGACTTGTGCTGGTAGAAGGGAAAAGGCAGCTTGGGAACGTGCTGCTAGGGAAGGTGGAATGCACCATCAGCTCTCCTGGGAGCAGCAGCTCAGAAATGCTTGTGCAACTTCAGTGTTTGCTACATAAAAAAAGAGTATCTGTAAATTCACTCCCTACTGCCTCTATATATTTAGTCACTTGGGAAACAGCATCAGAAGAAATAAAGAATACTGATGTTATAGCTATACCTGTGAAAGAAGCAGCTATAGTCAGCTACAGGCTCTCTAGTCTTACTATACTACTATGCAAGACTTTAGAACAGATTTTGAGGGAAAAAATAATAAACTAAGTGGAAATAAGTGAAAAATGACTAACTCATGCCAGCAAAACCTGAAATCTTCATAAGAAAACTTTTCGTAGAAAAGGGCTATGTAATGTATCTAAACAATCACAAAAAATGTGTTGGTCGTGGTGTCACTGCAGGATGTATTATTTATTAAAGAAAACCAGAATTTCTGTAAGAACAGTAAATAGGGCAATGAACTAGCTAATGGAAAAAATGGAGAAGACCTGCATTTGAGAATACTTCAACAGAGAAGTTGAAGTAACACTTTGGAAAGAGGTCACCAGTGGAGTTCCACAGGGACAAACCTGGGAATTAGTCTTACAAAGTATCTTTGAAAAGACCTTACCACAAGAAGTAGGCCATTTACTAATGTGACTTATTGCTGACAGATTCCTAAAAATAAAAATCGGTATCAAGAAGAATCATATCTCATACAAGACCTGAGTAATAAAAATTACTAGTTAAGTAATAAGAAAATACATATTTTGGACGATTTCTTCAAAGTTACTTAGGTATCAACTCCTACTGATTTACAAGTCCAAAACCAGAATTTAGTTTCAGATCAAGACATCCAAGTTCAAGCTCAATGTATAGTAGGGTCTCACAACGTTAAGTGGAGATCGTCATCAAAGCAGAGCGCTGCTCAACTGAACAGCTACTCTGTATCTGCTTTTAGGATGAGAAGAGGAGGTCTCTTGGTTTCATTGACTATACTACCAAAGAGGCCCCTGCTGTCTTTTGAGATATCCCAGGATATCCAGGACATACACATGGATTTGGCAGAGCCAAGAGTCAAGACCCATACCCTTCTGGAGTAACAGCTAAAGGCTGGGCAGAAAACCCATGGCCTGCACCCTCATCTTCCATCTGGGTGAAATGGAGTTTCAATAACACTGCACATCTAAATTTAGCTGCCTAAACATATGCTTAGTGTCAATTTCAAATTGAATCTCACCCTTAAACCAGGACTGGGACCCTTAAGAATGTCTGCATTAATGAAAGGATGCATCATCTGCCATAGCTGAGCAAGAGAATCTGAGCGTTTTAGTCAGCAACAGAATAACCATCAGCCACTAATACAATGCAGCTATAAAAAAAAAAAAGAAAAAAAAGAAAGAAAAAACCCTAGCAAAAGTATGTCATAAAGTATGTTCCAACTAATTACAGACAAGTAACAGTAGCAGCATACAAGACAGGAGACCGTATCATACAGCAGCAATATCACAAACAGTAACAATCAGACATAAAATGAAAAATCAATTCAAAAAAGAGCAGATCCACACACACCCCCAACACCACCCCCAAAGACCTTCTAGAAGTGACCATGCTATCACAAATGAATAAATTTACATTAGAAAGTAGAAGAGCGTTTATACCCACAAAGACTTTAAAGTTGTAATGGCCTGCAATATACAGATTAGACCATAAGATTGATTATCTTTTCTGATCTTCTACTTTAAGATATGCAATTACTTACTGTGTAAATTAAGTCTGTAGGAATACTATCAGTGATTAAAGTAAGTTTTTGCATGACCAGATGTTTTGTACTCTGTGCCTCAAGGGCATCCAAATCTTGCAGAGAGCAGAGAAAACAATCTTTTCCTAATTCCTTCATATGCCTTGAAAAGTACATCAGCTCCTTTGTTCACTTCGGTACAAATGCTGTTCCAGATCACTGATACCAGTCTCCACAGCAGTGATGCTTGGAGAAAGCCTCTCTAAATGCAACCCGGAGGTCATGTGAGAGAATTATTTTTCATAAATTTTCTGCTCAGTCTTTTTACATACCTTCTATCAGGACATTAAAGAATGTAATAGTGTTAAAGCAAAACCTCAAATGCTAGAAGACACTGGAATTAAGGTTGCTCACACAATCTTAATTCAGTTCCCCCATGCACATACATTATGAGGATCCACGGTCAACTGCTCTTTTTTCCTTAACAATTACAGTCTTAAGTGATGCAAAGTTGTATCTACAAAATTATTTACCGTGAAAAAAGGTCACACAACTGAAAAATTAATCTGATGTAGAAAACGTGTTTTATCTCCAGCCTTATGCCATGAGAGTTATGTCAACAGCCACAAAAACAATTTAAACGCAATGCCTATGAGTTACTTATATTGCAAGCACTCAAACTTCAGCCGTATACTGATCTTTAAAAGTATGGAGTTTACACAATAGCAAAAGTAGTAACCGATGTGAAATCTCCAATTTTTTTTTCATTAAAATATGCATATTTTTACCATTACATACCCATAGACTGGCTAGCAGTTGTGAATTCACCCTGTATACCATTTTCATCTGGAGTCCTATGGTCAAGTTTATGGCATGCTGATTCCACAGTGTTAGGTTCTTCCACATCACTGTCTATTTGATTTAGTTTTTTGAAAGCACTTTTTCCCCTACAAGGACTTCTTCTACAACATGAAGACTCGCTGTCCTCTGTTTCAGTGTTTGGGTCAATTAAAGCTGTATTGTACTTTTTGGTCAATGTCTTCTTTGCTGTGGACTTGGAAGGCGAGTTTTGTGCATCTAACTCATTTGGCAAAGGTGATGGTGTGTTGCTCTCACCATCTGAAGAGGAAGATTTTATCTGTGTTGTAGCATTTTCATTATAGTTGGGATTTGGTTCATATTTAGGTTTTTCTAAACCAGGAAAACAGATGACAGCCAAAAACCAATGGGCACTGCAAAGGAAAAAAATACATTAAAAACTAGCAATTACATTAATACTCATGGTTAAATCTGAAGCTGGTAAAAAAACCAAAACCCACTGAGTGTGCACGCACACACACAGAAAAAAAACCAAACCTTGTCCCCCAGTTATCAAGGATAGATTATAATAGCTGTTCACTTTTCTGTGTAGGTTTTACTCAAGCCTTCAGAGTCTTCTCTAAAGGTAAGATCACTCTATGCAAGTAGTCACCAACAAATTCATTAATGTGATGCAGTTAGTTGAAAACAGGTGCTGTCTAAATATTTTTTCAATTTGCTCATACTTTATACATTCTTTTCCTTCTTTGATTTAAAGCTTATTTCTTTTTTAACATTTTCTTTATCACTGCATGAATTAAGAGATTGTAGAACTCATGTTTTATGGCTGTATGAAGTTTTCCAGTGGTTCAGCACTAGCTACACAAGTAGTCCAATCTAACAGTATAGCTGAATTGCTCATAATCTGCTACCTATAAGATCTTCCAGTTGTATATAACACTTCACATTTTTAAAGAAATCTTGTCAACAGTGAATTTAAAAAGGGGAGAAAAGAGTGTTTGTAATGCCACCACCACGACTTTTGTCCTCCTCGCCCTTCACAGAACTGACATTCTAACCCTTTCAGGATCAAAAATAGTTATATCCCCCAACACAAAATAAGCTGGGAGAGACGTTTTGCTCCAGTTTCCTCCTTATCTCCTTGCCTCTTCGGACTTCACTGACCTGCCACTCAATCAGAAATGGAGCAGCAGGAAATTCAGGGATCGAGGCATTGCAAGTAGATATCGACTGACCTGTTTTAGAAATTTTCTGAAGGTTCTCCGATTCCCTATAGCAAATAACAAAACAGAACCTATCTATGTATTATCCACATGTATTAGCCACATTTCAGTTTCTTTTAGAAAAAAGAAAAAGCAGGAGCTAAAAATGCATGTCTAAGTGACATATTAAAAAATTAATTAGATTATTATGAAGCCTAAATTCCACTGAAACTCAATGGCATTTAAAGTAAGCAGCCTTTGAAAGCAGCATGTGAAATATGTAGACATTTTGTCTTGAATGATTCACCACACCTAGTAAATGAATATATTAAGTATTGCCAAGCCCTGGAATTTGTGTGTGCTCTATTAGTATATGCTTTATGTACCAGTTATGTAAATAGACCACAAAATTAACCTGGATCTAAAAAGAAAATAGCTTGTAACTTTTAAAAGAACAACCTATTTCCATTGGAGACTTGAATAAAAACGACTGTACTCCCAAAAGACACTGATGCAGTCATGGTTAAAGCAGCTATATTGTTCTGAAGTTAATTCTCCTCTGGATTCATCCTGCCCACCTCCAGTTACTGCAGTTTGACAACTTGTTAGTTGATGAGCTCCCATTCCCTAAACTAGTGGTTACAGAAGAGCCTGGGAAGACTTTCTGGAATGAAATAATGAAGTCTACCAAGTCCAAAGCAATCTTTTCTAGAATGTACTTTTAAAACAGGTGCCAGAACAAATAGCTGTGTCGTAAAAGAAAACAAAGCATCATCCTAGGGAGCACAGGAGAAGTGTTATCAGGAGCAACCATTAGCAGCATTCCTACAATGCGAGAGAAGTTCTCAAATTTTCTCAAACCCTAGAATAACTTGTTTCACACACTACTTAAAGACACAAAAGAAACTCTGAGATTGGTTCTCAACCAGACTAATTTTGTCACAGATTAAGGTTTGAGACCTTTTATAAATAGTAATAAATGCAGATCTTTCACTGGAACCAGAGAAACTCTTCCATACTTTTGATCCGCTTTTGTATCACATAGGGAAAGTTCTGTTGACAAGGACTAATTACCAGCATCAAACCAGGTGTCAAATTCCTGAAAAATACCTGCAGGGCTGCAATTCCTCAAGTTGCAAACACTGGGAGAGTCTCAACAGCTCAAGGCTGTGTGTGAGTTCTATGATCATGATCTATGAAGACAAGGAATAAACTGATGGAAAGAAGTGGGTGATGAAAGCCTTACTACACTATATTAGGCTGCACATACAGATGTCCAGGTCAAGGCATGTTGACAAAATTCTGAAAACCAGGTTCTCCAAAAACCACACAGAATGGCACATATGTTGCTCTCTATACACCACAAGCATTAACTGGCTGTCCTTCCTCATCACTGATTCTCTGTACTCCTAGCATTTTCACTAATCCCTTGAAGGTATGAAGCAATGCTCAATTACAAAAAACAACTAGACAGCTAAACACAATAATAAACAACAATAAAAAACCCAAACCTGTTCCCCCCACAACCCCTGTCAAACCACCACTTTCTCATCTCCCTGGACACTTGTTTTTTCTTCTGCACTGTACATATCGGGAAATCATTTTTGCAAACGAATGTCCTACTATTACCACTTACCACGTTTCAGTTCACAGTGAAGGACAGTTCCAAAAAGTGTGACCAGGATCATTTCCAGATGAAAGATGCACACTAAGAGTACACTTCTCATGCTGTAATCACTACTGGATGAGTCTATGAAACCAAGCTAGTCCAAAGCAAAATCCCCAACCCACATATGGTATGAACATCATGTCTTCAGTACAAACTGTTTTGTTCTGCAAATTCACTCCTACTGAGCTGCGCTACTTGCTAAGGTAGACGTTGCTTTAGTTGCTTAACAGTAAATGAACAAGGTAGTGAAAACTAATATGTGCTAAGTTACTAGCAATGTAACTAGTTCTTGTAAACCCACAGAACTATTTCTTCATATTTTCAGGTGACTTCTAAGTGACACTATCTGGCATTTGCATCATCATCAGTCTCATTTCTCCTATGCATAACCAACGTGGATGCATGAATGACATGACATAGGATGGTGATAGTAAACTATATAACAAGCTCTAAGGCAACTAAAATTTAAGTGATAGACACTTCAAAGTTCTGGCACTTAAAGCTTTGGGGGAGAGGGATGGCAAGGATGAAGTCTGCAGTGGAGAGGAAGAGTATCTTACACCAGAGTCATTTTCATCATCTAAAGACTGGCTGTCTTCCCATGGCTGTACAGAGGTTGTAGCATCTCAAATTCTAAAGTCACTGCTTGTGAACA
Organism: Aramus guarauna; assembly: GCA_013400195.1. Taxonomy (NCBI): domain Eukaryota; kingdom Metazoa; phylum Chordata; class Aves; order Gruiformes; family Aramidae; genus Aramus; species Aramus guarauna. The sequence goes on along the minus strand of VXBL01002533.1, from coordinate 20,759 downwards.
GCTTTTTCAGGGATTTACTTAAGACTTTAAAACAAAGACAGACCTACGGTCAATTACCTCATAACTGCCTCTCTACAGCTAGCCTCAGAATTCAGCTGGGGAAGAGGCAGGAAAAGAGAAGATTCAGAAGGTCTCCTCCCACTGCACAATGACACAGTATCTAGATAAATTTCTCTGAAGAGCTTTTAATTAAATAAACTCACCCTATTATTTGAATCTTCAAAAGATCAGTTAGATGTGCCTATAAGTCAATTACAATTCTCCTGTCTCCCAGTCCTTATTTTATTTACATTTTTATTGTGTATTTTTAAAAGGCAGTAGTTTAACTTTCCTAAATATTTTACCTTAAGGACTGCTTAGATTCTTTTTGTGAAATATATGAATGTGTTTGTGATAACTTGCTCTAATCTTCAAGAAAGCAAGCATAATTAAAAGTCCTTAACAACTACTGGAATGCTAAAAGTCTGCTACCTGGCCAAAGAAAAATATCAGGAAAAAGGGATATAAAGAAAAAGAATTACAACGCCCAGTACAGGGCAGTAGAGATTTTCAATTGCACTTTCTTCTGATATAGGTTTATTGTAACTAAAGGATGATATCATCTATATCAAAGAGATCTCATTAGAAGAACAAATAACGACTGAAAAAGGTAAATCCAAAAGTTATCAACAACAGCTTAGAAGAACAAACTCCAGAGAACCAGGTAAAACCTAGAAAAAGGACTCAGAGAAGGCCATTTTTGTTCAGCCTTTATATTGTCCAATACTTCTTATACTGCAACAGTACACTTCAAGATCTTACATTACTATTTTGTTTTTATCACATGGAAAAGATGATTATTCTCTTAATTTTTAACTTCAATTCACATTAAAACATAACTTTAAAACACAACTTTCAACTGTAGAATTACGAAGCTTAAGCCTTTACCCTGTAAATGCGATAAAAAGGTATGTTTACTTACGCTTCATTAAGGGGAACAAAAATGAAATCTTTCTCAAAAATGTCAACGTGCCGTGTCCATGTTTTTACTCGTCCATGTCGTTTTTGTTGTATTCTGCAAGAAGAAACCAACACATGATTTATAGGGTGGCTTATTTTAATTGAAAGACTACTTTTCCAAGTGTTTTCACCTTAACAGCTTCTTAAGATTTTCCAGTCAAATTCTATGTTTGTTATACGTCTGGATGCTTCCTAGATTTCTGTTGGTATCATGATTTTGTCCATAAGAATTCTATCTCTACAAAACATCTGTTCTTGTATTCTTCTCTGTACTTAGCCCTTAGTAAAACTGACTTATCAACAGACTTACGAAAGGTTTGAAGTTTCATGAATATTTCTTCTTTCTCTTTGATTAAGGCGTTTATAGAAGAATGAACTGAACACATGTATTCTATCAGCATCTTCTTTTTTCAGTTTTTCAAGTACCAAATACCTAGTTAGTTAAAAAAAAAAAGAAAGAAAAATTCATGGAGGTGTTAACTCCAAATATTCATCACAAGAGTAAAAAGGACTGCTGACAGTGCTACCTCCCCACCAAACTGTTGCAACCTCTCACAAAATATCTAAGAATATTAGAGCTAACTAACCACAGGAACTCCTTAACGTAGTATCTGTCTCAGTATTTCAAGGTATTAAGTGCTCTGCTCAATCAACAAGTTGTCCTGCTGTTGTTGTATTTATTTTTATATCATGGCAGGAAAAAAAAATTTCAATGAGTTTGTTGCATATAACCTATCTAGGAAAGACCCATATTTTCTAACTGAGCCACTAAATTTCCAAACACTCCCAGAGTACTGCACTGATTTTCTTTTCACCTCTGAAATATCTGAATTGACTAAAATTATACATAGGTACCTTACGTTTGGATAAACACGGCAGCATGTAACAAATTAATGTGCTAACATTTGCAGCAGCAACACCAAAAAAATTAATTGATGTATTACGTTAATCAAAACAAATTCAATTCCAGGGAACACAAATACTCTGAAGAAAAACCAATTTAACTTTAAAAGGCTATATTTTTTTTTCCTTGCAGTTATTTCCTTTTCAGATGCAAGGAAATTTTAAAGAACTTTTTTTCCAAGTGAGAACAATGTCACTGTCAAACAGGATAGGAAGAACCAAAATTTCTTGCAAAAATACAAAACAACTTTTTAAATTAGAGCTATACAGAGTTGCAGACCAACTGTTATCAACTGACTTATGAATTTTTACTGTCAGAACTTTCCAAGTTTCAAAGTAAAAGATGACTAAACTGATTTAAAACAAAACTTACTTTAAATAAAAATCAATAATAACATCATTTAAAAATTCTCCTTCATTTAGACAATGGAGGTCTTCATTGGTCACAGAAATACCACCTTTAGCTGGAGGAGGTGGATAAACTATCAACCTGAAAAGAAAAATACATTCAATAATAAATATGAAATGCCAAAAAAACTCAGGAGAATTGTTACAGGGCAAAGATAAATATCTTACTTTTCTATAGGACCAATAAACACTGTATGTGGTTCTCCAACTTCATCATCATCATCAAAATACGGTAATTGTTTATTTCGCTGCTGCATTTTAGACTCAGAAGCGACCTTAAAAGAACAGAGTCAATATTAATTTGCATACCATGCTCAAATTTACCAAAAAGGTAATAAAGCTTTGTGAAGTCCAGCAGTGTAATATCCATTGCTTTTGAGAAGGACCTTAAGTTTGGGTTTTTTCCCTTCCTAGTTCATTTATTACATTTATTACACTTGTACTCATTTCTTGCAGACACACAAAACTTTAAAATTCTTTAAGAAGTAGTTTTGTTTAAAGAAAGCATTAATTAAATTTAACTACAACACTGCAAGTTAACTTCTTGTTTGAAATATTACAATTTGAGCAGTAGATGAATTTGGAAACAATTATGTTGTCCAATTATAGTACAAATTTCTTGTTCCTGAATAATTTTTAAATGACAACATTACTTGTGGACCACTGTACAATCTTATGATCAAACTAAACACACTAAAAAGTATTGTGAGTGCACAGACTATTTCCCATAGTCTCATAACCCACCATGGACCAGTCTGGGAACCCTCATATAAAAGACAGCAGAAGTTGTTGGAATTTTTTTTTTTTTTTTGTCTAGTGACTAGCACACTATCTTTCCTGTATTTGTTACCAAAATAATATCATGACTTTGTTCTAAAAGAAAAACATAATTACATTTTTTATTTTGTTTTCTCTGTGAGATGGGCTGCCTTTGGAATTGTCTTCCAAACACTTAGTAAATGCAACAAGCCTGCCATTGGCTTCTTCAAAAGAAATTTTCACAAAAAAGTTAGAAATATTATTTCTACGACCAATGTCAATAATTATTTTTTCAAATATTGTGTTTGCATGAGGATCAAGACCAGTTTCAAAAATCAAAATGATGTACTGTTCTTCTTGACCTATGAAAAAGCAGAGAGAAAATTATTCATTTAGAAACAAAATATAATGTTGCAATTATAAACAGATTTCAAAGAATCACGAGCCAACATGTGCACGCACTGCTGACAATACCTACAAGCAGTAATACACATGTATGCAGGCAGACTGAAGGATTAACTACCAAACACTTCTCCATACATTTGCAAACAAAGAGTGCATTCAACTTCTGCCTTAATCTAGAAATGTTGATTATTACACATGGTAATTTTTTAAAAGACACTGAATGCAAAGCCAAAACATATTTTGCAATAACAGCTTCTCTGCTTGCTGACAATAAGACACTGTAATCAATACTTTCTCTTGTTCTAATTACGGTTCCTATCCTATTGTTTCAATACAATTCCAGAAACTATGTATTCAGCATAATTTCCTCTCTATCTAGGGAAATACCATGCCCTAATTTTTACCAGGTCAACACTAAGAAGTCTAGAGTAGCTCTCTCAAAAAATCAATGAAGATATATTCATCTCTGGAAATTTATTAGAAAAGGAGAACTGTATTAAGAACGTAGATGAGCTTTTATGGTCTCAATGTTTACTATAAAAATGGCTTTCCTCTACTTAACTCCTTCAACATCAACATGGTATTTTATTTTAAAAGACTTCAGTCTGGTTTTCTCCTACTTTCAAATAGATGTGTCTGCAAAAGGGGAAGGGGAAAAAAAAAGAGAGAAGTAAGAAAACATATACTAAATTAAACAAAAATCAGTATATGAGACCCCGTGATTCAGGTAGATTCATGGTCTATCCTGATCCTAGAAGGCTACAATATAAAATATTACTGCTTTTTGAAAATCATATTTAAGTCACTACAGTATCTAAGTCTAGAGGTCCCCAAGTGTTTTAGCTAAAACAGTCTATAAGAATCATTTTTACATGGATATATAGCATTGACATCTGCATGTCAGCTCTATCAGACAATAAAGATTCTCTCAGAAACAGTCATAGGCTGAAAAAATACTACTTGGGGTAGCTAGCAAGTAGAATGCAAAACTTAAACCACTGCTTAGAAACTGAATAGAATACTGGGGATGGGGGGGGAAGTATGTTGTTGAGACAACCATTTCCAGACTTAAATGGGAAAATAAGCATGATGCTTTTTTAAAAAGTGCATACAAACTGCGTACACATATTAGAAGCACAAAGTTCTAACAAAACTACTCTTACTGATTCTAGGCACGTGCTGTTAGGTACATAAGTACAAAAACCTCTAACAGTAATTTCACAAAAGAAACAGGTTTTTTTCTCTGATCAGATTTCTGTTACCACAGAAAATACAAATCTCTTAAGGATCTCCGATCCACTGGCAACCAGTTTTCATTTCTAAAAAGTATGCATCTGAACAAGAAAAGGAATTTAAACTGTCACAGAAATCAAAATCTTCATCTCCTTACACAGGTAAAGGGATCTCGCCACTTCGAAGACCAAAGCCCTGCTTTCAGGTCCTGTAACATAAACAAACCAAGACCTCTCTGCCCACAGTGAACATTGTGCAAACACAATACCATCAGGTGTTCTCTCATGCTTACTCTTGCTAACCCTAATAAATCTTATATTTCTTTTGGTACAGTGGGTTAGCTTCAACAGGTCAGCCTGCACCTTTACAAAACATTGGGGAACGAGAGTTGGATCAAACAGCTATTGTATAAATACCACCCACTCGCATCACCAGAAAAGTAAAAAAGCAGTAAGTTACACTAAGGAATTACTTAGGCAGTCAGACACAGGAATGGGACTGTGGTTGCAAAACCCAGTCTCATGTAGCTGGCTAACTCAGAACTACAGAGACCTGTTTTTCTCTAAGAGAAGAGTTTCAGATACACACATAACCATTTCCTTTTGGTTATTCTTAACTTGGCATGCTAACTGTTGTGAAAAACAATTCTTTGACAGTGTATTTCCCAATTCACCGCACACAGGAATTAGGTGTCTAACTGGGTTTTGGGAACTCTATTTTGGGAACTAGGCATCTACGCATAGTTGCTTACACAGCTATGGATTCAGGCTTAAAGTAATTTCATTGCTCACAAAGCAAATAGCAACTGTGTTATCACAAAGTTATTTCTAAGTATCAAGTACACTAAAGCAGTTGGGTGTAAAACTAGCTCAGCACCACAGCCTCAGAGGGAAAAGCTGGGGAGAGAAAGGCTGAGAGACATGGAAAGGGAAGGATTTCTTACCCGGACTACTCAGGAAGCTTTTCCTTTTTTCACTTGTGAACACTGTGTTTACCTGGGGTCTAATGCCCGCTCCCAGCATTGCCTCTAGCTCCCCCACACGCTCTCCGATTGCTTTTGTAATCATAATATTCCTTACGGTTCCTACTTTTTACAGGAGGTAGATGACGTTGTTATAACAGTATTGTATGTTGGAAGCACACAATTCTGAGGTTGTTGAAAGCATTCTTCCTCCATTTGAATGCATCATGAAGCTGAGTACAAGTGTAAATAACCACAAAATTTAACCTAAAGAAAATCCTATTTAAGGGGAAGATGACTATTCTAAATTTAAAAATAGTGTGCATATTGAGATGCTAGATCCTTGAGGAAAACTATGTTGAAATTAAAGTTAATTTTAAGATATATGAAGACAATCCACTTTTCCAAGCAGATATTTGTCTACATCACATCACTACAAGCCCATGGGGAAAAAACCCAAGCCAACCCACACAAGTTTCTTCTTAAACTAAGGCCTGTAAGCAGAACAGCACAGAAAGCAGAAGTAAAAATACCAAAAGCTGTTATATAAATGTAAAAGCCTATATACAAAAGCTAAACAAACCAACTTGCTTTCATTCAGTACAAGTATTAGTGAAAAAAGTTACACTAAACTGACTACATGTTGCAACTAGCACGTGTGTGGACAAACAAGACTACGGTTTTGCCAAGCTGTTCTGAACTGTATTGCTCATCAGCCTGGGAAGGCGATTGTGTCTGGGAAAACACTACGCTTGCCCCAGCCAACGATGCCAGTTTTATTCGTTAGTGCACTCAGTCATGCTCCAAAAACATTAAAACGCAATTTAAAGTGAAATAGTAGACTAAAATTGTTTTACTTACTGTCTCCTCTACATTCGTACCAGACATTATCTTTACTCATTTTCAGTTGGTCTCTCAGACTACTACAGGTTGATGGTACTGTTTGTAGGAAAACTACCGGTAATTTTCGGACACTACACCATTCACATTTGGTAAGTTCTGAAGTTTTCAGGTTAATCTCTCGGATATCGCTTTCTGATTCTAGGAAAAAATAATTACATTATATTAAATTATAGTAAAAATATGTAGGTTTCCTTTACAATTTCTCCCTTGATTTTAACAAGAAATCAGTATGTGCTCATTAACTTAAGTTTTTAAAAGTTTAGAATTAACACATATCTAAGAAGTGATGTCTGTTAATATCTTAAAAGATGAACTGCACTCCACTGTCACCTTTCATAAAAGTAATCAGAAACAAACTTTTCTTCTCACCAACTTTAATCTAGATTTTATTCCACAGAAAAAACCCAACATTTCCAGTGACGATTGAAATTTGCAACTATTGCTGTGACACATTTTACAACAGGTTCATAAAAATGTCTTTGTAGATTTATCTTTGACCAAGTTCCCTTATGAAAAACAACTTGAAAATGAAGAAGAGGATAAACACATGCAGAGAAACGATGTGATTGCCTGAGGAAAATAAGGTACCGCTCTCAATTTACTCCAAAAGAGAAATGCTACCAACATGGTAAATTTTTAACACTACATCTGATGCTGCTGGTGCCAATGTTTTTGAGTGTTTTATTGCATTATAAAAAGGGAAGGAAAAATGCGTGAAGTCAAAGTTCTCTGAATTTGGTGAAAAGATGGAAAAATTCGATGACAGTAATTATTTCTAGATCAGAAAAATGGCTAATGGTAGTCACATAAAGCTTTAGTTAGTGGCAGCTTCCACCATTCTACCACATGCTTGATGGCAGCTCCACCTGAAAAACTAAATCCCCTTATACAGAGGGAAAAACATAGGCTAGAAGGTGAAATGGAGCCAGCAAAGTCCCTCTAACAAATAAAAATCAATGTATGAAGTTAATTTCCTCCTCCTTTCCCTGTAAACTGGAAGATACACTGCAGAGAATTCCTGAAAAGAGTAAGGCCTTTCTTAAGTTAAATTCCAGTAAATATTTCATGACTAGACAGACAGTGAGTAAAAATCAGCAAAATGGTTAGCACCTAAAGAGTTTAATTTGCATCACCCTGAACATAGTTGCTAAAACCATATGATGAAAAAGATGACATAAAAGATGTATTATTACTTTCTACCTTACTAGTATTAGTTATTAGAGGTTCTTATTAGTGGAGGGAGGGCTTTTTTTTTTGTGCTCCCCCCCCCCCCCTTTTTTTTTTTTAAACTGTTTCCCCCATCCTTCTCTTGGCATTTAGCAGTCAGTGTCCAGCAGCAGCCCTCTACATCCTCCCTTCTTGTTGGCAACTGAATTCACACCCTGTGCCTGCCAGAAAGCAGTCTGCTGCTCATAAAGACAGGGCAAACAGTAACAGGAAGCAAAGCATCCACCCATTGCAGACTGGAAGTGGTGGCCACCACAGCTTCTGCAGAGCAAGGCAGCTCTCCTTTCCTACTAAACCTCCAACACCCTTGTCCCACCAGCTGGGGAAGAAGCAGCCCAGCTCCAAGTCAGGTGGCAGCAACAACCGGCTTCCTTCAAGCTGACAGGGCAGCACTTAGTGCTCAGAACAGTAGTTTACTCTCTTAGCAGGAAAAGAGCAGCAGAAATATGCTACAGGGATCTAATAGTCCATCTCCTTGCACTGATTCTCCTTTATCTCTCTAGGGACTTACATAGGAGAAAATGAAGCGAGTAACTAAATGAAGGCTTACAGATGACTCCTAGAGTCCTCTGTGTTTAAAACAAACAATAAAACAGCTTTCCAGGGCTAGGCTACAATACCTCCATTCATATAGTAATACTTCCGTTTTCTCCCTCCTACACATATGTAGTTTCCTTAATTCATGTCACCTAACTTCCCACTTTCAGAGCAGATCGCAGAAACAAAAATCCCAACTTAAAACCGGGTACAACCAATTTAACTGAGGAATACAGGTCCTCCTAATGGTGTCTAGATAGAAGGTCCTTGCCAAAACATGAGCAAATTCACCTGTGGAGAAAACTCTGAATCCTTGTAACTGTGCTTGCACTGAGATGAAGCATACCGAATTTCCTGTGAGAAGACGACTGTCTACTCCTCAGATGCAAATTTAAATCATATTCACCCTTTTGCATTGAGACAGGCATCTTATAATACATTTCACCATAAATGCCTTAACCTGTGAACAGTATTTCCTGTAACACTGACATAAGACAGACAAGAGGATTTAGCCATATAAAGGTAATGTGAATAGGTTTTTTTACGTATTAGAAACAGAAAGCTGCTTCCTTGAAACACCAGTTGGGAATTGCAGGAAAATGGCAAGGGATATGGAGAGAACTTTGAGAACTTGACATATATATTTATACATGTATTGGCTTTGCGTGACAAGGTTTTGGTAGCAGGGGGGCTACAGGGGTGGCTTCTGGGAGAAGCTGCTAGAAGCTTCCCCCCCATGTCGGACTGAACCAATGCCAGCCGGGTCCAAGATTGACCCACCGCTGGCCAAGGCTGAGCCCATCAGCAACAGTGGTAGTACCTCTGGGATAACGTATTTAAGAAGGGGAAAAAACAAAAAAAAAAAAACAAACCCAGCAGCATTTGCAGCCAGAGAGAGGAGTGAGAATATGTGAGAGGAACAACTCTGCAGACACCAAGGTCGGTGAAGAAGGAGGGGAAGGAGGTGCTCCAGGCGCTGGAGCAGAGATTCCCCTGAAGCCCATGGAGAAGGCCGTGGTGAGGCAGGCTGTTCCCCTGAAGCCCATGGAGGTTAACACTGGAGCAAATATCCACCTGCAGCCCGTGGAGGACCCCATGCCAGAGCAGGTGGATGCCCGAAGGAGGCTGTGACCCCGTGGAGAGAGGAGCCTACACT
>VXBL01002532.1:62914-86091 GCA_013400195.1 Aramus guarauna | reverse complement strand
AGCCCCCAGCAGACCAGGTTTCTTAAAGTTAGTCCCATGGTCTAAGTAGCCAAACCCCTCACTGTGGCACCAGTTCTGTAACCATTTGTTGACTCACCAGATTCCACTGGCCCTTTCAAATCCCTTCCCTTTGACCCAGAGGACTGATGAAAAAACTACCTGTGTTCCAGAGTCCCTTACTGCTGCCAGGGCTCNATCCCTTCCCTTTGACCCAGAGGACTGATGAAAAAACTACCTGTGTTCCAGAGTCCCTTACTGCTGCCAGGGCTCTGTAATCCTTCTTGATACTTCTCAGACTGCTCCTGGCTGTATTACTGGTGCCCATGTGAAACAACAGCAGCAGATAATAGTCAGTGGACTGTATGAGGCTTGGTAGTGTCTTGGTGACATCCCTGAGATAAGCTCCTGGTAAGCAGCACACCTCTCTAGAGAGTGCATCAGTTCAGCACATGGGTGCCTCTACTACCTACTACTATCACCCATCATCTCTTTTAGTTGCTCTGGTTGTTTTATGGGGAGCAGATGGGGCTGCCTTACTCAGCACCAGTGTCTCTCCTGATGTGGTGAGTCTTTCTTCTTCAGTTTGTAGAGTGGTGAAGCGGTTCTGCAAGGGCACCTGAGGCTTTGGGGGAAGTGTCTTCCTCCCAGTGATCCTTGCTGTTGCAAGCCGCCATTCTTCTGCATTATTTCCTGCCCCCATCTCTGTCCCCTCCCCCCCATTCTGTGTGTCAGTGGGGTCGTTTTGACTGTTTGACTGTGGACTGTAGGTCCAGTCCAGACCACACTTGGAAACAGCTATCTAACTCCTTCTCAGCCTCCCTGATGCTACGTAGCCTTCTCACTGCCTCCTGCAGCTCAGCCACTTGCTGCAGGAGGTCCTCCACCTGGCCACACCTTTTGCAGGCAGGTCTGCTGCCTGTGCCTGACCCAGGAGAAAGGTCTAGGCACTTCCTGCAGCCTGAGGTCTGCACTGCAGTGTCTCCATTCAGCAGCTCCATCTGAGTGGAGGCATTGGCCACCGCTGGGGTAGATGGTGCAGATCCCCCCCAGCCGGAGCTGCAGCTTTTGCTCTCAGATGAGTGCTCTCCATTCTGCCTTGAGAGCCAGGTAGGATGGGTGCCTGACCTGTGTGAAAACTCCTTGTGTGCCAAGATCTGACGCTCCACTGCAGACTGGGCTGGCTCTGGAACAGCTCCCCTCACCGATTCATTAGATCAAAAAATTATCTTCTTCTCTCTTTCATTTCAAATGTGTTCTTAAATATTTGTCTGACTGAAACACTATTATGATTCAGTGCATACACAGTGCATTTGAAATAGTTCCAACAAAACTTGACACCGAAGCTTCTCATCTGGAGGATAGTTGCTCATAAGAGAACACATAGGTAGGAATTAACCCAAAGCATTCTATGATTAAAGTGGCTGACAACTAACATTCTCCAGGTCAACTTCAAAGTGGATTTATGTTCACTTTTTGTTGTGATTTCCACTTTCCTCTGTGGGTCCAGATCATGGACTCTATAGGGCTGATGCTTCTGAAGGCTTTGAGAAATCTATCAGTGTTGCTCAGGATTCACCATATCTACTGACATAATATTCGATAAATAGGAGGCTCTTCATAGTTAGTTCTTATCTTTGCTATACCGACTATACATGCAACAAGGAAAGTCCTGGGATTCTGAAGCAACTTGTGGCAGAGTATGCATTCAGGATGATACATGCCTATGAAGAACACCTGAAAACTTGTTTTTATAGCCTGTCTGATCAATATCAGTAACTGAGGAAAAAGAGATTCTGTATCTAGATACACAAGGATGCATATCTATAATGCTACAATAATTTTTAAGGCAAAGTACACGGCCACTTGAAAGATGGTAATTCATTCTTTCCTGTTTTCCTCTCTGACTCTCGAGTTGTCATGATCAACTTGTCACAGCTATGTTATTTCTGACAGACAAATATGTTTATTACATGAATATGTATACATGCCTTAAATTATCATTGTATAACACAACCTCAGGCACTATTGCAGCTATTTGCAGAATATCTGGACTTTTTGAATTCTAATAAATCATCTCTGACCAAAATGTCTGAGAAGCCCCATACTGCTGGAACATCCTGTTATGCGTTCCTAAACCTCTCCTGGATAAAAGATTAAGTGGGTTGAAAACAACCAACTCAGAAGACCAAGACGAGACACAAAGCAAAAGGAGATGGTCTCAAGGAATAGAAGACTGAATAGTTACGGCATGGTGAAGTGAAGTGCTGCTTAACATGGAGGGTCAGAGTCACTCCAGCTGTAGCAACTGAATCCAACTCCTGCAGCAAGTTCTGTCAGGTATTGGTATTTTATTTGTATTTGGATAGTGACTGAAAGCCTCAACAGTGATGAGTTCAGTTACGGTAGGTGTTGGATAGCACATGAAGATTCAGGCCATTTCTGAAAAACCTACAAGCTAAACAAAACAGTTGAGTTATCTCATTTTATAATAATTGTTAGGAAGTAAGTGCCTAAATAGATTTATGAATCTGTTTTAGCAGGCCTGTCAAGGTCAGGTGAGTGTCTGGGGGCCATGAAGAACTGAGTCCGCTAGCCCCTGCCAATGGCCTAGTGACTGATTTGTTGACTGGAGTGCAGGCATCACTTCAACTGCTCTCAACTGCTCCCATTCCTAGAAGAGTGTGAAAAGGGAAGGATGACTTTCATACCTGCTAACATTTTAAGCAGTGAATGAATATTTTCAGTACATGAAGGAATAGATTACAGGAATCACTTCACTGCTTATGAATAGGGGATGCCACGCAGGTGACGTTCTGCCTGATAATGCTTGTTCACGTTTTGAACATTTGGCACACTACAGAGATAGATATATATTAAACTTTCACTACCATTTGTGCCACTGTCACCCACTTTGAGTGGGTAAGATTGTAACTTGTCAATTTGCTGATGAGCTGTTATGACTAAGAATCAGCTATTGTCTATCATAATAATCTCACACATTTAAAAGATGTAAGGAAAATAAAAATGGTTCAATGTGACAAAAAGAACAGCATAGGAAAAATTCAAGTAATTGGAATATCATTAAAATTGAACTCCTATAGCCCTGCCAATGGGACAGAGAAATTCTAGGAGGAATAGTAATACACAGAAGCATATTTGTCTTGGAGCCTTAAAAATATTACCAATGAAAATAATTTAAAGGTCTAAAAAAAATATTTAAACCTTCTTAGATATGTCCCTAACCATTCTTTACAAGTCCACAGGCGTCTTCTATTTTAGTAGGAGTATGGATGTTATGACTATCTCACATAAAAAAACTGTTCATATAAAAAAAATTACTATGACTAAACTAAAAATGGAGAACACAGGAAGGAGAATTCAAAGTGATTCACAGCAACGTGTGTGTAGCCTTGATACTGGAAATGTTCATGTTTTTTTTTTTTGTTTGAATGTTGTTTGCTTTCCAGCCCTGTCAATGATGAAAGTTTCTCTCTTATTTATAATTAATATAAGTTAGGAATTCTCAAGAGCAAAATTTTATGGTTTTATTTTTCTGAAGTGACTTTTTATACTTTTATCTCTTGTTGTTGGAAAAAAACCCATACTTCATAGACAAGGTGTAATTAAGGGCAAAGATTGTCTCTTCAGAGCGTCTTGGGGCAAATTTATTTTGTCTATTTTAAGGGAAGTTAAACAACTATGGCAAAAAAAAAAATTCTTTATGACAAAATTTTCCCCTTTCTTGTAATGGATTAAAGCAAATGTGTCTGCTGTCTTTGCTCTTGTAAGTACAGCGACAATTATATTAGAGTCAGTGAGTGAGTGTACTTGGTACCCCTGGCTGAGCTCGCTCACTCTTGCTTTCCAACTCTTACAGTGGTGGTAGTTCAGATCACCTAAATATGCATTCCTACATTTCAATATGCTCAATAAGGAATATAAATAACTGTCTCTTATAAAACCTGCTGTGGATAAGTAAGAATTTAGACCAATGTATTTCTCTGAGACTTGGTGCTTACTTCAAGGGAGTTGTATCCAGCCCTGTTCAAAAGACATATCCCGTGTTTTCTGAGCTTAAGATCAGTTGTCTTGGTAAAAGAGGAATTCCTTGTTCAGACACTTTAGGTTTGGTTTTTGTTTTGGTTTTGGTTTTGTTTTTTTGGGGGGATTTTTGTTTTGTTTTGTTTTTTGTTAATGGGAACAACTGTATTGGGTCAGGAAATATTCTCATTTCAGAGACCTGAAAGGAAACTCCAGCTGTCAAAATGCAGTTGAAATGTGAGACAGGCAGTCTTCTCATTTAAGAGGGAATTGAGGTGCACTGACAGATAGCATCTGAACAGGCAATGTATGCAGCTTAACAGTTTTGAAGGCTGACCATTTGAGAGCTGTCCTTCAAGGTTGCCTTTTTGCTCCTGCTCCAATTACACTTTCTTAAGAGGGAGAGGTAGAGGGAAAAAAGAGAAAACAAATGGCCCATAACAGGTTTCTGTTTGATAGCATGGATTCAGGGAGCTTGTTATAGTGAACAGATATTACTTTCCAATACCCCTGCAATAAAATTTTCCTGTCAGCAAGAATCCATATTTTTACTGAAAAATAAACCAAGATTGTTTAGCTGGATGTATTACAATAAACCTTGGAGTGTGACTGGGGAAGAACACATGGCTAGAAAAGAAATAAACCTGTAAGTTAAATGTATTTCTTGCAGGTTTATATAATGCAGGTTTTTAACATACTGCATCAACTTAAGTTTAATGTCTAACCAAAAAAGAAAGTACTGGCAAAGAGATAATATTAAAAAAAAAAAAAAAAAAAAAAAAAAAAAGAGAGAGAGAGAAAAAAGGGAGGGAGAAATTATTAAAATCTGTGCTAATAACTTGAGATCTGCTTTGCTGGAGGCATGTTTAACATTGGAGAACAACCAGAATGTAAGAATGAGATTAAAGCTTTGCAGTAATAATGGAGTTGTGCAGTTAATGTGCATTTCCAGAGCTGCAGAAAAATAAAAAAATATGATCACTTCTTAAGGAGATTTGTTTTAAACTGACTGATACAGCTACTATGTTTTCTACTAGATATGAAACCCAGAGATAAAATTAACCTAATTTGTCACAGGTTTTAAGATTTGGGAATTTTCTACGTGCCTATAATGATTTACTACATAAACCACAGTGCCAAGCAGCACAGCATTTCCTTTTTCTTGTTGGGTTGTTTGGTTTGGTTTGGGGTTTTTTTGTTTGTTTGTTTGGGTTTTTTTTGTATTTTTTGTTGTTGTTGTTTTGGTTTTTTTCTTTTTATTTTAGAATAATATAAATGTAAGTATTTCCTATTTAAGTGCAAGAGCTTCTTGCTTTAAAAGCTGGCAACTTTCTGAGTCTTCAGAGAGTATTGAGGCAGATGGTTACAAACGAAGTCTCTTGCTTGGCTGGTGTGTTGAAGGTTTTTTGAATGCTGTCTTCTCTATCTTTCATGAAGCATTCTAAATTTGCATGAAAATGGCTAGTAGAATAGAAAGCTTTGAGGATTATTGATAGAGCATGATAGTGGTGTGGTTTTCTGTAACCATGCTGTGGGTTAATAAAGGACAAGATAGTGAGTTACAGAAACTCTGTGCCTTATATTTCCATCTTAAGGATAATATGAATACTTACTGATTCCAAAAAGATATTGTGAGGCTTCATTAAATAAATATTGCCTTTTACAGGTGGACAACTAAATCTTGTCAATGAAGCATGTATTAGCTGAAAGCCAGATGTTGATTTGAAGTCAATAGTGACAGACTATTTTATTGAAGGCATTCATAATATCATTTAGTAAAACACTGAGGTTTTCTTTTATTAATATTTTGTAGGTTCCTAAGTGTTGAGTATAAGATACTTACAGAACTGTATATGACTGCTACTTATTACCCATTCTCCTTTCTGCATGTAGGTTCTGGCAGTTCATCAATAGTAGCAGAAAAATTCCAATAGAAGAATCCTCTTGGCTTTTGTACATACAGTATATGTATGAAACAAAAAACATTATCGGGGCTTAATGATCTTTTATGGGAGCAATCTTGAATGAAATGGTTAGTATTTTTGTTTGTCCTTCTTTGAAAAGCAAAACCACACTTCAGATGGCTTAATGCCTGGTAGTTAGTTACAGTGATAGGCTAAATCTGTCAGTTGAGAGCAGATAACCATCCTGCATTGATGTAGTTGAGGAACTAGCTTAAGCAGCACTGTGCCATGGATGCCGCCACAAATGAAGTGAAAGATGCTAGCAACCGTGGTGTTCCCATTAATTGTCCTGATAATGATACTGGAAATGATGATCCACATAATGGCAGTGATTAGCCTGCATTCAAAGGGTTTGCACCTGCTTTTATTGAGTTCAAAGGCAGCTCTGAAAGGGGTAAAAATTAGCTGCTAACAGTATATTTGCAGTATAGCAGGAGTGAGCACACTTATCAACCCCCTTCCTCCCTTTTTTAACAGCAATTAATTTCAGCAATTATTCTTCCTCCTTTCTGGTTTATTGCTTGGATACCACTAAGGCCACCTTTGCACCAGTGTTGCAATAGTAGTATCAATTTAATTGGAGGCTTACTGCACAGCTCCCACAAACCCCACTGATTACTGACATGGGTGGTACTACTGGAGCATGAATGATATAGGCAGACACAGGGGAGGGAGAGGTTTAAGGCTAGCGTTGCTGAAAGGAGTATTTGTGAAGCCATCTTAAGATGCCAGTTCCCAGCAAGCAGAACTGACTCACAAGCAGGCTGCAAATATGCAGCCTCTGTACAACTTGAGCATCATTTTCAGTGAGTTAGTATTCCTAGGATAGAGGCAGTCATGTTCAGCCCACACTCAGAGATGATCAGCTGGGATCTGGAAGCTGCACAAGTGCACAAATTCAGGGCTGACCCTGCCATAAGCTGGATGAGAAACAGTGCATTTCAATTTGGATTGAACTCCACACCACTGTGGCTTCCAGACTAGAGTTGGCTTGTTTCTTGTTGATTTGGAGGACAAGCCATTAGACTTAGTACCCGTAGGGAGATGAGTTCTGCTGGCTGATCTCCCTGGTAAGAGTAAAGTGGAGATAATATTATGCAGTGTGTAAAGATACAAAGCAGTTAAAACCCCCAATGGTGTCTTCAATGAAAAGCAGCAGAAAATAATGTTTAATTTCCTTTGTCATGTCATATAATCTAATGTGCTGTAACCAAGAATATTTACTTTTTGCTGCTATATGAAGTAAAAAGGGTTCTATTTATTTTTATTCATTTTTAATTAAGTTTTTATTTTGAAATTACTGGGACAGGCAAGTGATAAAAAAATCTTGCTCATAATGATTGGAGAGCCATTTTAAAGTTTTCATTCTGGATAGTACGCAGTGTGGAGAAAAATCTAAGCATGCTAGTATTTTCACATTGTTCAAAAGGTTTTTAAGGTCAGAATAGATTATTCTGATCAGAATTTGACCTCCTGTCTGCAGCATGTGCCACAAAACTGAACTTGTCAAAGGAGTTTCTTTTTCTTCTTGCTGTCTTGAGCTCATCTTGACTAGCTTACTGTGAATATTCAAGATCTGATAGGCTGCAAGGAAAATATGCTGGAATTTAGAAAACTTACCCATCAAATCATAGAGAGTCTGAGTCTAATATGGTATTTTCAGAGGAATCAATCACTACAGTACTGTTCTTTTCCTTAGTGTGTACATGTGCACATACTTCCTACTCATCCTGAGTGATTAAACACTTACTGAGAATGGATTACCTTCTCGTAGACCTTACTGACCTAATTTCTGCAGTTGATGAATTCACCTTTTCGAAGATGTTTCTTCACATGGCTTAGGTTTTTCACTTGAGGCCCCTATTGAGCTTTAAAGACATCCATCATGGGCCTTATGGTACACAAAATGGACCACCAAAAATTATTATTTTCACATCAGAAGGGAGGATATGTAGCAAGGATTGGGCAGCTACCATCACCAGTTTCCTTTTTTTTTTTTTTTTAATGACTTTCCTGGTTTCTTGAAAAAATGAACCCAGGTAATACTCATTTTACAGATAGCATAGAGACAGTATATTGACTAGGTAATGAATTGCAATTAAGACCCTTTTACTCCACTAGTTTCTAACGCCACCTCTATGTACCACTAGTTCTTTTATAATGTTGTTTATATCATTACGTCTTAGAGGTTCCCATACTAAAAGATTTTATGCAACATCTGAGAAGTAATACTGTATTAAGTCAAGTTAGGCAAAAGAGCGCTCTTCTTGCTTATTTGTCATTCTTTTTGGTCTTTAATGTTCTCAGTGTGGGGAAAAAATATCATTTCGGAAAGCCTTTTTTACCTATTTGGGTCTACTTCAGAGGCTTGTCTGTAATGGAACATGACATAAGAGTGAAATGGAACAAGCACCCTTGGCTGAAAGCTACGGCATAGACACAAGTAGCTGAGTTACCTCTTGGCCAAGCACAATTATGCTGACACCTGAGGAAAAGTGACAAGATTATCAGGCTAGCTTTGACAGCATTAGCATGGATTGAAGGCTTTTATGTCTACTTAGGGCCTACAGAAGAGATGACCCGGTTAAGAGGAGTGCCCAAGTTGAATGATACTAGCTCTTCACATGTCTGCATGAGGAAAACAAGCAGATCCCCTTAACTAATCATATTAGTGCTGCTGACAGCCTTTGCCGTACCTTGAGGATTTTCCAGCTTTCTTGCTGTGCCAGTGGGGTTGCATGCGGGGGCTGGTGATAGCATGTGCATCGGGCTCTCCTTGGCTTGTCAAGAGCGTGGTGGATTACTCTCAGAATTTCATGTTTTGGCTGCACTTGCAGAGAACTTCTCCAACAGCTATAGCTGCTATTTTTAAGCAGCCACAAGAAACTGATTTATCTGTCAGTTCAGGAGAATGTGCTTCGCAAAGCAGTAAGCTACGTATCTGGGTCACACACTGTATATAGTGTGAGGCAACTGTGTGCAGTTCAGTCAGGAATTAGACAGCTATCAAATGTTGTTTTCCGGGAGAAGGAAAAAAGAATCCTCAAACAGCAGGGAAGGAGTCTTCTCTGGGATAAAAATCACCATATGCTAAGCTTCTCTTTTGCCACAAGCTAGACAAACATACTTTAAAGGCTGTCTAGAGGAATAAAGTAGATTGGTCTCTTTATTCCACAATTTTTAACAAAAAAGGAAACGCAAGCATTTTTTCATTGGTTGAAAGAACAGGTAGCTGTAAGCCCCTTTCTAAACCATCCTATTCTATGTATATTGTTATTGTAATGTTAAAAGCATTGGGGGGGGCGGGGGGGGGGAGCATTTTCATTATAAAAGCAGCCTAGCCTAGCATTCTTTAGTGTCTGAGTGGGACAGAAAAGCTGATTTTACCTCTCCTGTGGGAGTCTGAGACAGGCAAGCTTGTTGGCACCACCATTGGTCTCGAACAGTTTAACTGGAAAATTAATTCACTAACCATTGTCTGTACCGACTCACAAAGGGAAGAGTCATGTCCCTCAGCTTTCACAAGGCTCCCACCTCAAAAGCAGCTTCTATGAAGACTGCAACTCAGGTAGTTGGGGAGGCTGCAGGCTCTTCTGGAGAGTGGAAAGAGGCTGAGCTGTAGTGAGAGCAGCAGTGAGGTAAGATTGTCAAGCTGAGGAAAGCGCAAGCAATTTCAACCCAGGAACCCAGTAAGAAATTAGAAGAGATTGGGGGTTTTGCTGCTTGAGACCATGGTCTTAGGCTTGAACTTGCTCCTCAGAGAAGGTGACAGGGCTTAGTTTCTACTCCTTTGACAACATAATCCTTTACTGCAGAGAAAAATTTCTTTCTTTTATGCAGCTATGAAGCCCAGGCAGACTAGAAACAGGCCTGCATCAGGATCACTTAGTACTGTTGAATCCTTCTAAAGCAGGTTCAGATGACATTCCTAAAGTAATTTTTAGGTTGGTGGCTTTTAAATGACAGAAGAAATTGATTGCATCATCTCTCTTTGGTTTGCTGAGGACCTGCTGCTTAGGGATTTGCTGATGTGGATTGGCCAGGATTAGATGGTGAAGTAGAGCTGGTAGAGCTTTGGTGGCAAGTACATGTGCAATACAAAGCAGAAGCAGAGGGAATTTATGACTTTACTTTTCAGGATCTTGCACCAGCATGGCTGTAGTGGCGGCATTGACATGGTTAGAGCACAACTATCTATCTGAAAACAGGAGGACAAGACAGGGAACACTAAGCTCCAGAAGGTGATGAAGTCCCATCTTCATGCCATCCTTTCCTGGCATAGCCAGGGCTGATGGACCCTAGACACCACACACCTGGGAGGAATATGTGGCTCATAACAGCTGCTCTGCAAAGGATGGGTAGAAACAGAACAGAACATGACATGAGTAAAAATATAACCACCACTGCCTTAAGGAGAATTAAAATTGTCCATGAATTGTTGCATCATATTATCATCCTATTTTTCTTCTAATTTTCTTTAGTACAGCAGATTATTGTAAGTTTTTAGCTTGTGTGGTACCCTAATACAAAATCTTTGAAGACAAAAGAAATACTAATTGGATCATGGCTGCTTTGGATCTTAGTTTCCTTTAGTGTTTTTGAGTTAAAATATCCAATTGGCTTGGACAGAAGTGAGTTGGAAAAGGTTGGAGTTTCATTTGTTGTTTTATATGAGCTCATCAGACTGGATTGATGCTAACTGGTCTATGTAAAAAAACAAACAAAAAAAACAAAAAAAAAAACCCAAACCAAAAACCAGCAACAAAGATAACAACAACAAAACCCCCAAACAAACTCACAAAACTGTGAGAAGTCCTGCATAATTATTTTCAGGAACTCATTTTAATTATTTTCTCTTATGACAGTCAAATGGTAGTGAACTAAATTTAGCAGCTGCAAACCAAAAACTGTATTTCCTGTATTCAAGGAAGGTACAAGATAGCACTGTCTTTTGAATGCTTTACTAGGAAATTGCTCTTTACTTCCCTTCTTCCCTTTTTCTCCCCTCTTCTCTGGTTTCTGGTCAATCTAGCTGCCTTCTGGCTGGCAAGAGCACTAACATGTGGCATTGTTGTGTTGAACCTCTTGGTTCTGAAGAGGCTCATTAGGTACCCCTCTGTTCCCTGAAATACACTCACATTGTGTACTTTATTATACCCTCATAATGAAGTGTTCACCTAAACTGAAGGTCCCTTTTTTGCAAGGCCTAGCTTTCTGAATATAGTCCAAGGCTCATTAACACAATTTATTTCTGTGCAGGGTTGTAATCTAGTCAAGGGCAAAACAGACTAAGTCAAATTGATGTCTACCTCACATTACACAAAGTGTATCTGTTGAGGTGCCTACTACATTCTTATATGTTTTCCAAGAACAAACGTGTGTGTATATATATGTATATACATTTTAAATATCACATTCAGATTTTTAAGATCATGCAATGTAAAATACTTTCACTTATGCACTTTTTGCATTCAGATTGTACGTGAGGTAGAAATTGAAAGTCTTTGCTGAACTTGGACTTAACTGTTCCTTTTATAAAGGTTGGTAAATTAACAGGGAATGACATCAATCTGGAGTCAACCGTTAATCTGCCCTGGGGCCATAGGATAAAACTTTCCCTTTGATTATGGCCATGATTTTTATTTAAAAAATAATAACAACTTTATGTCTATTCTGCAAAAGTGTAACGACTTTAAGCAGATATCTGAAAGCTTCTGTACTATTTCAGCAAAATTAGTTATTGAACTTGAATAATATGCATGTAGGAAAGGATTGCAGGGTAGAGGACCCACTTGAGTCAAGTGTTTCTATGACAGAATTAATATGAGCTACTGTAGCTTTAGCTCAGTGTTCTCTGATGTAATTATATGACTTAGGAAACCTTGTGAAGTGATGTTGAACTTGTAATTTCATTCAGTTTCGTCCTTTTTTGGTGATGTCTAGTACATACACATTTCAGGTTGAAACAGTGCTTAAATATCAAGACTATTTTATTATAAATAGTACTGTACACAGTTTATAGATTATGGACAGATAGGGTTACAAAACCAGAATAATAGTTTGAATAGCCAGAATAGTAGTCCCTCAACGAGCACCAGGGGAAAAATCCATTATATGTATCTATATCTACTTTCAAATTACATGTAAGGTTTTTCTTTTCAGCAAAATTAAGTGTTCAAAATTTTCATTCAAATTCATTTTGTTCTGGAATCCTACAAAATAAAAGGAGAGATTGGCCAAAGCTTTGGATATGATATTGTAAAAATGTGTATTTCTTATTTTTTTGTTTAATTTGCTATGTAAAATATGCTTTATATATCAAGCATGGAAAATTAGCACAACAACAAAGCAGCATCTGTCATTAACAAAAAAGAAAGCTAGAAATTAACTCCAGGAAAGAATCTCACTTTCAGGTTAAAGCCAGACCATGAAGGAAGGTGGCTGGACATGCAGTTAAAGGTCTCATGGAATTCTCTAGTGTAGACATGTTTCTTATTAAGTTTAGCCAAAATGTCTACTCCTGCAATTGTTCCCAGATGTAGGGCACCTGGTAATTGTTGCATTCTGGTCCAGTAAAAGAGGGGTTTGCAGAGAGTGTGAGTTATGTGGGTTTTACTTCTAAAAATTGTGAAGGTTTGGGGGCTAAAAGATTCTAAATACAAGTATAAAGCATCGTGTTGTTCTCTACCTCTCCAAAGAAAGAGTTCACAGTTTTTTGTCCCTTCAAAAAATCAAAATTTTCCTAACCAATGTTGCCATATATTAAGACACATAACTATGTACCATATATTGATTCTGTCCTGGCAATCACTGTACTTTTAAAAAACAATCTATCTGGTTATGTGAGAGAATAGAGTAATGCTACCCATGTATTTTCAGAATTCGTTAAAGCAGTCAAAGGAAAAATATAGATTTACAGAACTGCACAAGTGGCACAAGTTAAAACATGTTTATGTTCTGGCTGGAGCTTATCAGAAGCATGTCTTGAGGTCTCTGCTTCAAATCCCATTGGCAGGCGTGGCTATGGGGTTTGCAGAAAACCTTCGTGACTGATCTTCACAGAGGTAGGGTAACTGGCTACTGGTGACTCAGTCACGCCAGTCAGGACTTCACCTCTGTGGAGATCAGATTATTGCAGCACATGAGATCTTTCCTACCAGTGGAAGGAGAATTTGTTTCCTTGCAATGAGTTCTCGTGAATTTATAATATTCCCTGCCAGCTGATAGTTTTATCTGCTGCCCAAAGACAGAGCAAAAGGCTCTGAAGCTGGTCTGCGAAGGCCTTCTGTGCTCCTAACCATGGGCCGGTTTAATGCTGCTCAGGGCCCATGTAACTACTAGTCTTTCCAGAGAACTACCAAGGGTGAAGCATCTGGTAGTGGGAATGAAGGCTCTGAGGAAGGAGCAGCCTCACCCTTGGTTTGGGTGGAGGGAAGCCAGGCTCCTGTTGGATGCCCTGGAACTTCTGGATCCTCCTGAAAACTAGGCAGGTCTATGCTGCCATTCACATCCCCAATAAAGCAATAGGCTTTTGTCCCAGAGACATCATTACTGTGAAAAGGATTAGCTAAAGGTCTTTCTCTTGAAGAAGGTAGTCTGAGGCTGGGAGAGTCATTTAGAGAAATAATTTCTGACTAACTGTTACTATACCTAACTCTTATGTGTTAAAATTTTATGCCTTACAAGTCTGCAGCCTTCCTAATATGGAACTATATTTTAAGTGGGTAATCAGATTTATTTTCAAGGGTAATTTTGCCACAACAATTCTAGAAAGTTGGTATTTGAAAATGAAGGCAGAGTCTTTTCTCAAAGCCGTGCTGAGTAATTACAGTCTTCCTGGCACTTATATATTGCTCTAACTTCATTTTATTACCCAATGCATCTTTCCTTCTTCCAATTAGCTTCAAATAATTCCCATGCTTGAATCTCAGAGCGGTTTCAGAATTATAGGGATGACATTACACAGCCTGTCCTGTAGGCTTGCAAAGCATATTTCTTTTAGGGTGCCAGGAAAACAAATGGAGTAGCAACTTCTGTCAGCTGTTGAAGAGCAGAAATGCCTCCAGGTATCTACTGATTTCAGATTACTGTTTCACATCCAACCAGAGAGACTTTTAAGTCAAAAGGATTCTTTTCTGATACAGACACAACCTTACTAATTTTAAAAGCCTACCTGTTTGCAGAATCTTTACTTATATTCAGATTTGAGGCTGACAAAAAAACATATGGTTTGGAAAATTGCACAATTGGGAACTCCAGTTCTGGGCAATATTTTTATGTCAAGAGAATTTCCTTTTTGGGGAAGTATTACTAAAGGCTTGAGATCATTTTGGGCACCTAAAAGTGGAAAAAATCAATACTGAACCAATGAGATCAGTGTCATAATCTATTTTTATACTTTATTATTGTATTACTGTAGATTAGTTTGCTACTCTGCAGCCCTGCCACTGACTGGGGAACATGTTCATCAGTGTTTGGACCTGAGTAGCTATTTTGCCTTCATCTCTATATAGTAATTACTAGTGTAGTGGGGTGGACATACTGCATCTGTGCTTCCCCTATCAGCTGTACTTACTGGCGTTGTTCTTAATCTGTCATAATGAAGGGGAGGACAAGGAACAGAGCGTGATGGATGGAAGGAGCAGTGACTGTAGCATTGTGTTTGCCATCGTATCAGGGTGGTGGTGGGTACAAGGAACAGAAGGTGATGAATAGAAGAAGTGATTGGAGTACTACGTTGTTTGCTGTGATTTGAGGGATGTTTTGATGCCTTAACAGCACAGACTGTTTTCCACTCAAGTGGAGAAAAAATCTGTAAGACTAAAGTCCTACAAAAACTTATACGCATTCTGAACTTGGATTGGAACTGTAATTTCCCCTCCAATCTACATATGCTAGGGCACAGTCATATGTTTACACTAAGTTTATTAATTCTAAACTAAGTACATTTATTACCTACTTTCTGTGATGTATAATCATCAAAGAGTGAGGATGAAAATGTGCTAATAAAAATTACTCTCATCCCATGTCCTTTCATAAAACAAGATCCTTATTTGTAACAGGAGATATTGACTGAGTTACTCCCTGTACTGCATGGTGTTTTAACTGTGTAATTACTTCACTAGTTAACAATGTTAACTACAATGTGATTCATGGCAGCATTCCTGCAAGTATCTCCTAGTAAATCAAAATAGATGTGCCAGGGCTGTTACTCAAATTCCTTTGCAAATATTTACAGGAATATATCAAACCTGCTGAATTATAGCTACTAAATTGCTGGGAATGTACTCATGAAAACAAATCCTGTTTGTATAAAAAAGAAGGCACAATCATCCTTTAAAATGTACGATAAATCTTTCTGCTCTGAAAAGGTTGAAAGTCATTTGCATTTGGCAGAGGTAATGAAATGCATCTTAATAGACTTAAATGTTCAGTGTTGTTAATAAAGAACAGCAGAATATAACCATTTTATGGGTGTGATCAGGTGGGCTCTGTGAAATTAAGGTTTGGTTCTGCAGTTGGATCTTGTTCATTGCCAAAACTCTTATTTCTTTGTGGCAGCAAATCAGGCAATAGACTTGCAGACAAATATAGCATCAAAGCTATTATCTTATGGAAATAAATGAGAGTCATTTGTTTAGTCAGCAAATGTATGCTTAATAAAGAATACAGATTACTACAACATTTTCAGAATTGCTGTTAGCTTGATTGGTAAAATGGTCTCTTTAAAGAATTTCACTGAACTCTGAAACAATAAAATATAATAGAATCGGTATCCCCAGGGGTTTGCATGATACTGTATAATTGTGAGAAATTAGCCTTACCACAGCAAGTCTACCCAAAGGTAGAGTTCTATGCAGCTTCTCTTTTAAGACATAGTTAACATTTGAAAATGTGCAATTTTCTTCACTTTTTTTAAAACTTGTTTTAAGAGAAGCTAAATTCATGTTCAGCTTTGCAGACTCAGAATGCAACCCATTCCTATTAGAAAATGAAGCTATGCCATAATAAAGTCTGAATGCTATTTCAGGATTAATCTGTAGTGTTCTTTTGTGTCAGGGAACATAGGTGTCCCAGGTGAAACCTTTCTTCCTTCTGAAGAAAAATAGTTAACTTTTTCTGCCCTTCTCCCTTTTGTCATAAAATAGTTTTAATTTTTCTATGAGTAGATGTTTATTCTGCTTCAATACCAGTGCAGAATAAAAATAAATGCCTTTCATATCTTAACATCTTGTTTGTACCACCTATCTACATTTCCATTACTGTATATGTGCACAGCAATGGTTAGATGCTGTACACCCAGGGAAGGGGAATGAAGCTTTTAAAAATTAATTTGATTCTTACTATAGGAGTCTCTGTATGGAAAGTCAGGTTTTTCTGTCTTTTACAAGTTATTGATATATACTGAGGTTTAAATTGTTGAGGTGCTTCTTTTTTAGACTTTGACTATAGAAGTTTTATTTAGTTAGGGCTCAATTTCTCACAAACTTTGTGATATGTGATTGCAGTTTTTCCTAATTAACAGGTAAACAAGCATACAAAATAATAACAAATAACCAGAAATAAAACCAAGCAACAGACAGTTGTATAAGTCAGCACCTGCCTGCAACTTTCTCTTCTGAGTTATTTGAAGTCCAGAGAAACAAACTGAAAAGGACTCCCCTGTCTCCTATAACAAACAACAAAAGAATCTACTGAGGTGATCCACTTGTGCAGCACTACACTGTCCTTCAGAAGAGTCAGAGGGATTCTCATGTGAGACCTGAGAAATGGTAAGCTTTGCTTGTCATCTGTGGCTAAGTGCATTCTAGGAAAATCTATCATATATTATAGCAGATAGAGGACAGCAAATCCAGTATCTATCATTCTTCACCCAGAGTCTGTTTGATACAGCCAGACCCTTGAGAAGAGCTAGAGAACTACCAGTGTTCCCTTGAAAGCGTGACCTCATTTTATGTAGTCTTTTTTTCTTGTTGCAAGCACCTCTTTCACCTCTTTGTTGCCTCCACTGCAGAGCTTCCTTATTTTGCCCTGCACCCAGGTGGCCTGGCCTACAGCCACAGCTAACACAAGTCAAAAGCTCCCTCCATTTCAACCCCAAGGGAGCCTCCTTTGCAAATCTCTGTGCTGCACGGCAAATATCATTCACCTCCTTAACAGGCCAAAAGGTCTTTTGAGAAGGTCTCAGAATTGTTTCATCCACCTGAGTGCTCCTTTCTGAAGGAAACAGTTTTGATGCTCTGAACATCAGCATTTATATCTAGTCCCCAAAGAGCAGCATCTGTTTGAATGGAAGAATCAATGATCTTACCTAGGTAGATGACTTGATGACAGTTTTGTTGTTGCTGTGTAAACTTAGTTCAGTGACAGACACTGTTTGATGGGATAATTTTTCTGATTCATTTGCCTCTTTTGTTTGTTTTATCATGTTTCACTAACCTGTGATTTGCTTCTGACAATAGCTTATATGATCTTTCTTTTACTTAGATCATCTTGTATGGTTACAGAGACATTTGATAATGCTTCTCTATGATTTTCAAATGCAAACAGTACAATAGAATATATGCCAGGGTACTTTAGCTGAGAGCTAAACAGAACTGAAATAAGAAAAAAAGCTGGTCTGTGATTTGTAGTCCTTTGACAACACAAGGACTTTATGTGCCACATGATATTATTTTAAGTATAAAGCATGCCTAAAAGTTGCTTATATTACTTTAATATTTAAGAAGATAACAGCTGGGTATGAAGGTGGCAGACAAAGCAGTATAAATTATGTAAGCTTGAAAGCAGAAGAATTGCAGTGGAAATCAGCAACCTTGGAACATATAGCAGTCAGGTCTTTTAACTCAAGAAGTAACGTGGAAAAATAACAGCAGAATTATTCTGTGACATTCACACTCTGAGATAACAGCAAAAACAAGTAGAGTGCTTTGAAATTCACCACCTATACCAGGAGTATCTTAAAAAGTGGAATCACCTTTTCTCCCTCCTGTTAAATACTAAACACTACTACTCAAGGAAGGAGATGCATTTGAAATTTAAAGAAATTTGAGGGGTCACTTTACAGCCATAGTTCCAGAGGAATTCTGTATTGAATAACAAAAACAAACAAACAAACAAAAAACTTTCCTCTTTCCCTAGGATCACATGTTATAATTTGCTTTCAGCTGGTCTCAGAGCTGCAGGAAAGGCCAATCTCCAGGTGCAATGCATTTGGGTCACAGCTTCAGTTTGAATTCTGAATTGGGTTCTTGTGGTGTGAGGAATGTTCTGAATATTTACACATTTTTTCTTAGAGCAGCATTGTCCCAAAATGTTCTATGTTTCTGGAGTGCCATAATTGCTCTGTAGGAGCCATTTGAGTCTCTCAGGTAAATGCAAAACTGATTGGAGAGTCTTAAAATATGTGTTGTGTTAATTCCCCTTACTTAGCTGACTCACCTTCATTTTTGGAACTGTTATAATCTGTTGTGTATATCTGTCATTAAAAGCTCATTCAAAAGCTCATCTGTAAGCTAATAGATTGTGACAGCTTCTTTATTTTTTGAGCAGTCCTGGGGTAGCATGTGCGTGAATTTGTACAGACCTTGGAATCCATGGATTATTCATCGATCATGAAAGTATGCTAGGACTGCAAGCTGAAAATCCCCTTGAGAATTTTATTGGAGATGTTACTGCATTTCCAGCCTCGCTTTGAGACAAAATAACATCTCAATCATTTTTATTTTTCTCCTTGAATAGTCAGCACATAGCATTTGAAGAAAGGTCTGTAAAGGTAGCTTCATCACCATTGTGCTAGAAAAGTAATTTCTCTCTCTCTCTCTCCCATTTTGGGACTTGTATCTTTTCTTAGGGAAGCCGTCCCATGGAAGTGTGTTTGTGTGTCTGGGGTGCCCTTGCTGGGCAGCTAGGAGAGTCATAGCAGCTGGTTAGAAGGGGGAGAAAGTGCCGTATTGAATGCAATGATTTCTCCCTTAAGACAGGGAGAGAAATCATCACAGGGACTGACAGGGGTGCTCAAGTATTTTCATAGGGTGGAATTGATTGCATAGAGCTTTCGTTTTGAGCAATTAGTTGTTCGCTTAGATTCATTTCTTGTTTCACTACATTTTTTGATAAGAAGAAAAATATTTGTTAACTTGGCAAACCCAACACAAATTAAAAGAAAAACCTACAAACTTTCTAATAGCTTTATTTAATTTTGTGTTTTATTTTCTTTGTACAATTTACACAATTTTAAGTTTTTCTGCAGTTGATTGCATGGGTGAGGTGGAGGCAGCAAAGATGTGAGATCCTTAGAAAACTCTTCAGGGACAGAATCTTTTCCTTCCAAGTTCTGATGACTGCTACCACACCAGGACATGAAAGTAATACATCTCTCCCCTCTTGATGTAATTTGAATGTGAATTTGATCTTCCTAAGGAAGGAAGATCAAATACCTTCTCTCCAAGCACAAATAAAGGGAAGTGGAGAGAATAGTTTGACATTGTCAGAGGTAACTTGTAACCTACTGCTGAGCATATGTTACAGACCTACCTATGTCAGTATACAGAGAGTGTGTCTATTATAGTCCCATCTAGAGACCTCGATTCTTCATTTCAGACAGTAGCAACTGAAATTTTAAGCTTTAGAGATATAGCTTTAGTTTGACAGCCTTGACCTCAGCCTGTACGCAAGGGATTAAACGTGCTCGTTCAGGCTGTAGACTGTGCAAAGAAGGACTTGCATAGTGCTCAAGCGCACCCCCTTTTTAGTCTCTGTTAGAGTGGAAATAGCAGCAAATGGAGGAAGAAAGTATCAAAAGGGGCTTACTAATGAGTCTAACTGTTATTTGATACAACATGCACGGCTGGCTGCAGGTGGTCCCAAGCTGCCTCTCCTTGTTCTCCATGCTTGGTTAGATACGAGTCTACTATTCCTGGGTGGGATAGAGAGCTATCATCCACTTGGCTCTGATAGTTTTACAATGCTAGTGATCACAATAAATTACCTGCATGAATGTGAAGAATAACCCGATGAGGACAGTTATTTTGTAGCGAAGCTAAACACCACATGAACAAGGAATGGAAGAGCGTATATTAGAGATTTTATTTGACAGGCTAATGCACCATAAAGTTTTGTTGGGCTTTGAGAGAGAGAGAGGTTAAGCGATGCTATTGGAGAAGAAAACCAGTCTTTGCTGGAATCTTGTAGCTCCTCATTACAAGGTCCTCACAGGACCAAAAGATGAAATTGCAGGAAGAGCATGCAAGATATTTTCAATGAAATTTTGGTGTTTGTTTTTTTTTCCCTCCTTTGGAAAAATCTTATAGTAATACAAGTTGAAGATTATTTCTATATTTGTTAAGATTTTTTTTTCTGATTTTGCTAAAAAACTGTATTCTAGAACTAAATGTTGTGCATTAATAGCAATTTATTTCAATTTAAACAGACCAAAAAAACCCCAACGAACTTTAAAACCCCAGTGATTATGGGTCAGAAGAAGGATATATTCTCTGTCCAAGTCTAGTTGTGAAATAACTGATCTGGAGGAAACTAGAGTCCCCCTCTGCCCTTGCAAAGCTAACCATCAATCAGCTGCTGTTATAGTTGTGCACTGGACTTGGTTAGCACCATAACTTTAGCAGGTTTTGTTTTTCCCTCAGACAGATATGAACGTTGTATATTTGGTCTTTATACATTGTTTGTGCCTGGAAATCAATAAGAAAGTTCAGACAATGCAGTAGTCTTATTTCCTCATGTTTTGAAACAAAATCCCTTTGTAATGACTGAAATGTCTTCAAATGATTTCTCCTGTCCTGTTTACCTTCTAAGGGCCATAATATGTCATTGATTATTTTTTTTCCAATTAAAGGTGGAGCTTCCTACTAAAATCAATGGGGAGTTTGCTTAAAAAGCAATAGGGTGTTATGACCCTGAAACTGAAGACAATGGTGGCTCCTTAATCATATCAGAAAAGGTGGTTAAGATGCCACAAACAAACCACTAATCCATAGGCAAAGGAACAGGTGCTAAATTAAGAGCAATCAGCTTTACTAGAGCATAACTCCATTTAACTTCAGTGGGAGTTTTGCTTGAAAAAAAGCTGTAGAATCAAGTAAGAAATGTGAAGCAATGTCATCAGATTTATTAATCAAACATTTGTTGCTGAGCTAAGGTCACTTACCAAGAGCAGGTTTGTCTTTAAATAAACTACACAGGCAACATCACTGATTTCTTGGTTCAAAGAAATTCTGGTCCCTGGGGACTGGGAAAGCAAGAAACGAATGCGGATGTTCAGAGCATCAAACTGCCTGTTCCAAAATGAACAGGCTAAACTGATGAAACAATTCCAAATCTTTCTCAAACGACCTTTTGGACCTTCAAAAAGCTGACTGGACTTTGACATGCATAACCGGGATTTACAGAATTACTCCCATGGGAAGAAAGCAAGTGGAAGTACAGATTGCTTCTGGTTATTCCAAACCTTCTCCTAGTCATAAATGGCTGCATTTGGATTTCTTTTAGTAAGCTGAAAACCAATAAGCATCTTTGACATTTCTTACCAACCTTATTTTTTGTCCTTTTGCAATCTAAAGATCTGACCCTTGACATTTGTGTGAGTCTTCCCATTGTTTTCAGTGGAGCTCTTTACCCATGCAGGGGACAGAAGCTAAGAGAACCTTGGCTAGGAATTTTTCTTCAACAGTTTCATGCTAGGATATCTTTTTCACAGTCCAAATTTTGCATATAGTATGCTTTTGGCACCTGAGTAGTGGTAAAAAAGCCAATAAAGCTCTCAATAATAGTTCTGTAAGCTGTATGACAAAGATGGAGATGGCCGTATTTAAATAAAAAAGTAGAAACTGAAGACTATATTTGTCCTTTAAAACATAGCAATAAATTTATTTACAGTGTTAAAGATATTTCTGAGAAAATTACTCTCATGGGAAAAATGTAGGCAGAAACTGTATGTTTATCGTTGTTCTTAAAGAGGTGGTATGTCTGTTATCTCCTATATCTAGTTGTATCTTAGCTCTATGCTTAAGGTTAGAAAGCTGATCATGGAGTTAACTTTTTATTACTGCTCTTGGCCATTTTTACTTCATCCTTAAAAGTGAGTTTAAAGACTTATCACAGTTTTCAAAGGCTGGAAGAAGAATTTGAATCCAGATTAGTAGTTCAGCCTGTGAGTCAAGAATGATTTATTTTCTAAAATCTGATTATATTATTTTGCCAATGAATACTGAACAAGGCTTTTGTTCATCTTTCACACATGGTCACTACTGCAAGCAAATAGGTTTAATTTACTTTGTTAGCTTGTTATGAGAGGTGCAGTGGAGAATGAGGGCTGAAAAGAACCTCCTGTGTCTGTGGTTTTATTAAGAATTGTTTTCTCCTGAGAACTCTCAGCCTGTCGGATTAAAAATTTAAAGAGACCTTTTAGTCTAACAGTGTCACAGTTATCCCCTTAGTAAAGTTTGCTTTTGTGATAATTACATTTTACCATTGACAATTGTTTACTAAATGAACAGCTTTTCTCTGCTGGTTCTAGTCTTGACAGTTTTCTTCTGATAATTTGTGGTTACAATGACATATTTAGAATTATGTGTTTACCTTCTGTTTGTTGTTTTTCTTGGTTTGATTTGAAGCAAATTATTTTTGTTGTGGTTCAGATGATTATGGACCACAGGACTAGCTGAGGAATTATGCCTGAAGTAATGTGGCATTAACACTGCTGTTTGCATTGAGAATCATAGAATCATAGAATGGTTTGGGTTGGAAAAGACCTCAAAGACCACCTAGTTCCAAGCCCCCTGCCATGGGCAGGGACACCCTCCACTAGATGAGGCTGCCCAAAGCCCCATCCAACCTGGTCTTAAACACGTCCAGGGATAGAGCCTCCACAACTTCTCTGGGCAACCTGTTCCCGTGCCTCACCACTCTAACAGTGAAGAATTTCTTTCTAATATCTAATCTAGATCCACCCTCCTTCAGTTTAAACCCATTACCCCTTGTCCTGTCACTACAGTCCTTGATAAATAGTTGCTTTCCATCTATCCTGTAGGCCTCCTTCAGGTACTGGAAGGCTGCTATAAGATCTCCCCAGACCATTCTCTTCTCCAGGCTGAACAACCCCAACTCCCTCAGCCTGTCCTTATAGGAGAGGTGCTCCAGCCCTTTGAACAACTT
>VXBL01002532.1:47244-60151 GCA_013400195.1 Aramus guarauna | reverse complement strand
CAGCCTGTCCTTATAGGAGAGGTGCTCCAGCCCTTTGAACAACTCTGTGGCCTCCTCTGGACTCTCTCCAACAGCTCCATGTCTCTCTTGTACTGGGGCCCCCAGAGCTGGACGCAGTACTCCAGGTGGGGTCTCACAAGAGCAGAGTAGAGGGGCAAAATCACCTCCCTTGACCTGCCGGTCACACTTCTTTTGATGCAGCCCAGGACACAGTTGGCTTTCTGGGCTGCAAGCGCACACTTCTGGCCCATATTGAGTCTTTCATCCACCAATACCCCCAAGTCCTTCTCCTCAGGGCTGCAAGAAGAAGAAAACTGCAGGCTCATTCATTTTCCCTGTTAACAGAAAAGGAACCATTCTCTATAAAGGAGGGAGTTCTCAGCTTCCGGGATGCCCTGAAGAAGCAGGACTTCAGGTTAATATCCACTCCAACACTAACAAGTTTTTTTGATGGAAATATTTCATGTGTGAATGTGTGTGTGATCTCACCCTACAAAAATTTTGCTTTTTTTTCAGCTTTGTAGCAAATAATGAACCTCTGCATGCATGTAAAACTATATAAAACTATAAAACTATATATCAAACCACAAGGCTTATTAATGCTGACCATTTTTGATCAAAAACTATTTAGTATGTTAATGGCATCTTTGTTCTTTGAACAAAGAAACAGGGAAAACTTCAAATAGCTCAATCTAACCAGGCACCTCTATATAAAATACAAGTAAATATTTTTCTCATTTTAGTTCAATGACGTTTCTAATATTAAAGCAGGCTTGTTTATGTTTTGCAGTCCAGCTGACTCCAAATCATATTTTGGTATGACTGCTTTACATTGAAAAATGTGAATCATTACCAACTTGATACAAACCCACTTTCACTTATAAATCAGGATAATTAACATTTAAAATCTTTGAGTGTGAATTAAAACCCAAGTCTAAACTTCTGATTTTTGTGAATACTTGTGAATGTTGTGAGAATTTCTGCTCTACATCTGTCACTGAATCAGATCTGCTCAGTTCTGAAAGAAGCTACTCAGAAAGAGCTGACAAAATACATATTTTCCTACCTGCACTTCAAAGACAGTTTTCTGTTGCTGAATGGAGTTATGAACCTTCAGCCTCCTAACTTTCTAGGAACCTGGGCCATCAGCAGTATACAGCATTGAGTGAAATCTTCTAAAATGGTTTCTGTATTGTCCTTGTGATTTGGAACTTTGCTATTTCTGCAAATGTAAGTGACAATCTTGGGCACAAAATTCAGATAGTTCTAGTAAATTTGTATGTTGAATAAATCTGAATGTGAAGCTAAAAAAAGCATCAGGAAAAGAGCTCAGTACATGCTGAGATCTTTTTCAAAAATTCATCCATAAGAAAGTCCCAACTGTCTTAAGAATAGGGCAAAAAAGTATATTTCGTAGTAGTGACATATCTAATTGCTAATGCTCTTGTCATCCATGCTGTAGCCTTTGTTAGATAGCACATTAATAATTCAACACTACTGGTAGTTGGACAACACATATTTCTTCTTCACAGCCCTGCATACTCACTTTCTCACTCTGTCTTCCCCAAAATCTGTAGTATAAATTTACTAGGAAGGGTGAATTAGCCTTGCTGAACTCTGTAAAATGGATTTCAAGGCTAGGTACAGTCGTTCTGTGCTATCTTGGAGGGGTAGGGGCTCATATTGGGGAGAACAAAACCACACTGTCTGTGGCACCTTAAGTAAAGCCTGTAGACACAAGTGCATGGTTGGTAGTATAAAAGGCAGCTGTTTTTCTATTGCCACAAGATCATCAGGAAATTCTTCCATTTTCCATGCTACGTCTCAGTATGGACTAATGCGCCCATTAGCCCCCAACCTCAAAAAAAAGTCACAAATTCTATTGGTGAAGGTGGAAGGTCTGTGCTTGATTCTAGGTGTGTGTTAATGGGGAGTCAAGAATCTTAGCCAGCCCGTTCTCTTCCTCTCTTCCTCTCTTAGTAACACAAAAGTAGCTGGCTGGATTAAAGTGTTAGCAGTCTAACAGTTTAAGTCCCCAAATGGTCACACATTCTGGGCTGAAACAAGGAATATTGTGTTTCTTCTGGCTGCTCTGCATACCATCACCACTGCATCCAGCAAGAACATAACAGTGGCAAGTCTACATTAAAATCACTTCAATAATGCACTGAACAAGAAAGCAAGGGAATTCGGAGACAAGGCAGTCTCTAATCCCCTCTCCGGCTGTAAGATTCTCAGCTGTCAGAAATCGGGAATCCAGGCACAGCGCTGCTTAAACGCCACTGTTAGAGGCTGACAGCAGAGTATCTGTAAGCACAGACAGTGTGGAGCAATTTACTTGCTTTTTAAAAAAGCATTTGAACATTTTGTACTCACTTAGATAGTGATGAACTTCATCTATGAAAATAAAAATTCTGAACTATTTTACATGAGTAACTGATATCTTTATACTGATAAATACTGCAGTACTATAATTTAGTGCAGATAACCTCCACTGTGAAAGAGCATACAGTCTAAACAGACCAAATGAATAAAAGGTAAGAAATGCATTGTTATTCTTCCCTTTTTAGAGATGGGGAAACCAAAGCAGTGAAAGGTTAAGTGGCTTGTCTCTGGTCACACAGGGAGCCCATGGCAGGGCTGTGAATTAAATGCTGCCTCTTGTAAGAACTGCGCTGTCTCCTTAGGAAATATGAATAGTAGAAAGGAAGGAAACTACCTAGCACAAATTTACTGTATGGTACTTGAATAACATGTCAGGTAGCACTGGAGCTGAAATAATGAACTGATAGCTGAGAGTGGACAAAAATGTATTATAACACTGAAGAATGTAAGAAACTTGGTAATTTCTTCTCCTCTCTAAAGCCTTTTTCCTCATGGCAACAAAATGTACGTATTTGCTCTGTCAGTCCCTCCGCCCTTTCACTTGTGACCGATCTTTACAAAAAGGCAGCACTTCAGAGGTTACCACCTTCCTACACCCGTTGTCAAACTCACCTCAGCAGGGGAGAGAGCATGTGATTTACATCCAGAAATGCGGCGCTGAGAGTTCTGTGGCCACTCGTTCTGCTTCGCAGGCCAAACAGCAAGCACAGCTGGCGCTGAGGATGCCAAGTTCTGCCTCTTGCCCTGCCTGTGGCTCNGTTTTTTTTTTTTCCTTCCCCTATTGCCCTAGGCAGTTCCAGTAGTGCTCCTAATTGTTTTCACTTTACACAAGTATAAATTCACAGCTTGACATTGAGGTTCATACTTGGTGGAATTTGGTTTTATTATTTCAGATTTTTCAAGCAAGAGAAGTTGGCCTAATTTCAACAACTGCCAAAGCTACCTGAGCTGCACAAAAATAAGTACATGACTAGTAATTAGCTAAAACTTGATAACAGGTAGTTTGATTAGCTAGTGTAAAACAGCCATATCAAACCAAGAATTTTCCAAAGCATCTAATTGAGCTTAAGGCCATTTAAACTTCAGTAACTCTTCTAGCTTCCTGTAAAAACCCTCAGCTACAGCTTTTCATTTTATACTTGCAAATAATATAAGAAGCGATACTTCTTGAAGGTTACAGACTAGCCACACTCTTATGCAAGCAAACAGTGCTTTCCATCCAATGTTCAAAGATATGGCCTTGAACTTCTTGACTCTTTATAAGGCATTTTTTTCCTTTCCCTTCTATTTCTGCATTGTACAATGCGTATGGACTTCTAACATAACGTTCTTTCAAGTCACTGGCACAAAACACATATTTAATACAAACAGGTCTTTGTCTCTCCAGATAACCTACTGAAATAGCTAGAAGGTTATCAACTTTCCAATGATCATTTTCTTGTTCAGATTAAGAGATTGCCCAGAGAAGCTGTGGATCCTCCCTGCCTTGAAATGTTCAAGACCAGGTAGGATGGGGCTTTGGGCAACCTGGTCTTATGGAAGATGTCTTTGCCCTTGTTAGGGGGGTTGGAACTAGATGATCCTTAAGGTCCCTTCCAACCCAAAATGTTCTATGGTTCTATGATTTTGTTGTTTATTTCTTTCAGCTAGAGGTTCTTCCCTCGGAATGACAAAGGGCAGGTACTTCAGTTCCTGATGGAAATTTATAGACATATTTTGAGGATGTAACTTTCAGGAGGCATGTGTTCATGTGAAAATGAAACAGGGTACCCATTTTTACTAGTAAAGAAATTTGAAAAGTCAGGTATATTGTCTTTTATTAATCATATAATTAACAGGTAAACAGTGTTTTTCAGTATCTTCCTATACAGAAATGCACTATTTTCCTTCTATATTTATAGTTGTGAAAATGCTTGTTTGCCGTCAGGCTCTTGTTCATGCCAAGAGAAAGAAACAAGAGGAAAAAAAGGAGCCCCAAAGAAGCCAGTATTTCTTTAGAAAAGAGGATGGGCTGGGATAGCTTGAGAAACACTTTTCCTGACGACAAAATGATAAGCGATGAGGAGTTGGATAATTCAGTGCTTTATCTTTTTTCCTGCTGTAACTAAACTAAGAAAAGAATTCAATAGAAAATCAGATATGAAATTGCTCTTCCACTTCCAGTGGTGTGAAAAGAAGAAAAAAAAAAAATTATATGGCAGGTCTTTTTCAAGAAGTAATCTACATGTCAAAAGAAGAATTATTCAAATTGTTTGATGAACAAGCATCAACTTAAATTCCTGGATCTAGTGTGTGTGAC
The DNA here is from genome assembly GCA_013400195.1 of Aramus guarauna. Classification (NCBI taxonomy): domain Eukaryota; kingdom Metazoa; phylum Chordata; class Aves; order Gruiformes; family Aramidae; genus Aramus; species Aramus guarauna. The sequence continues at coordinate 55,467 of VXBL01002532.1, read as the reverse complement.
CCAAGTTTTTCCTTTTCTCCTGTGTGTGAACATGAACTCTGGAGGCATTTCTCTGCTCCGACACATGCTGGCTGCCTGTTCTTTATTGCACCACTTGTTATGCAGAGAAGAACCATCACTTGGAGATGAGGAAATGTTACTATTGCTTGATACTAAAAGATCGCTCAAAAATTTCTCTAGCTTCTCTATAACCTACTCTTTGCTCCTTAAATGTCCTGGATTTCTTTGCTTGTTTTCGACTTCCCGCACGAAAGCTGTGGATGGCTGTGATTAAGGGGCTTTCTCTGAGAATGTGGGCTGCGGACTCTAGGATTGCACTCATACTCTCAGTGCTGGAACTGGAAATAGCTGCTTCTTGCTGTGCTTCATTTCCCCTACCACTTTCTTTCAGTGAAACAAAAAGCTTACTCTTTCTTCAAGTAAAACATCAGCATCATCTCTGGAAGTGAAGGTACTGGGAACTGGAAATAATTTCTGTAAAATTTTTGGCCCTTGCACCTCTGTAATATGTAATTATTGGAATCTTCCTTTTTTAAATTTTGTGTGAATCACGCAAAATCTCCCTTTCTATTTAAACAGCTCCTTAATACCATTTCTCCATGATTTCTTGAGTGCCCACTGTGATCTGTTTTGTTTGTTTGATTCTGGGTCACAGGTATGTTTTGAGAACTGGTTTGTGGGAAATGCTTCCCATGCTTTATATAAGTGACTCTGGGTGGCTTAGCTTGTGCATTCAACTTGGATGACCTCTTCAATCATGGGCTATTTATTACTCTAGTACCATTTGTCTGCTGTTTTCAGTGATGTCTGAAGATACAATCTCAGACCTTTGTAGTAGCACACTTGGACTGATGAAGCTGTCTTTATATATGTGCATGCCTGCAAGTCAGATCAAATGTTTGTACGTAGTGGAAATTTTTGCTGCTAAACACTTGACATGAATGAAATACAGAGACATACTTCTGCTTGCCATGCACTGCCTGTGTCTGAGCAAAAGAATCAGCTCTCTGTTTTTAAGTACATGCCTAACAAGGGACAGCGAGATGTTCCTGGTTAAAAGAACACACCGCTCTTTCTTTCAGTTTTGTTTCTGGCTGGCAACTTCTGAAAAACATTTGAAAAGCTTGAAGAATGGCATACTATTATGCACTACAGAAAGAGAAGTTTGTTGGCATGCGCTTTGTGGTGACCTCTGATCAAAAGGCTGGACGTACCATTGTTTAATGTGCTTATGAGCATGTATACCTGAACGAGGAAGGTTGGCTTTTATGAGTTTTGCTTTTAGAGGTGCATGCTGAGTAGAGAGAATATTTTTTTCCTCCTCTTCTGTTTTCCTCTGCTGTATACAGATCTCCTGCTGGTTAGAGTTTGCATCTGAGATGTGCATGTTTAGATTGCTGCTCTGAACTGGATGGGAAAAAAGGTTTAGATCCTGGATCTAAAAGCTGCAGTGAGCTCCGGTCACAGGTCATCTTGGACATGAGATGTTTCTCTATGAAATTCTTGTTCAATGTTTTCCATTTGAAACTGTTAGAAGCTAACAACCCAAAGCAAAGGTAAGAAACTCTTCCTCCCCATCCCATGCAGCTCTGATCTGTAACAGTTCTTGGAAAGGGTAGTGAAAATGATGAGCTGATGGTACATGATAGACAAGGCAAGAAAAATGAATGCAAGGGTTCTTGAGACAACTGCCCCTTTTAATTTCTGTACATTCTTTTTCATTTCAGTAATCGTGCCTGATACTGAAACACTCCTAGCTTTTCTGCCAGTGTTCAAGGAAGTGCTTTTCCTGTCTTAACTAAACTTCTATATTTAATTTAAATAAAATTCTGCATCCTAATGATGATTTACTTTAAATCAAGCTTGTTTCATAAAAAGAAAGTAAAATAATTTTCACTTTCTGCATTGGATAGCTAGTTCATCCAAGTTAAACTAAATAAAGAGGGTCTTTGTGGGGATTTTTCTTGGGTTTACTGTTTGCAATCCAGTCTAAAGAGAAAGGAAGTCATTCTGTCCTCCCTCTAGTAATATATAGGGCCTTGTGTGAAATAATGCATACAACTTCATTAGTCACAGCTACTTTCTGCTTGTTGCTTTTGACAGTTGATCAAGTCTAAGCCTCCACCTGCTGAAGCAGTTCTTCTAGGTGGCTCCAATACTGCAAGCAGATCTATACAGATTGCTCTTTTCAACTGTGGGGAACTTCACTGACCTTCTGTGCATCTCATAGGTTTCAGTGAAGATGCAAGAGGGGATAAATTTGGCCCATTCTTTTCCCATTGTCATCTTCTCTGTGTAGAATTTACATGCTCGCTTTGATACAACATCCAAAAGATTTACAACTCAAGACACATAAAATATGAGACTTCATTCTGATCTCTTAAAATATTAATATATATTTTAAATTAGGATTTTATTGTTACAGTTTTTGTTTACATGAAATTATGGATTTTTTTACAGTCAAATCCATGAATTGAATGTAACTTTGATAGTTTACTAATTTCTAGCATGACTTACAGCTTTCCCAAGAAGTTTTGTTTTCCTCTCAAGAATAATGCTACTGAGGTCCTGTGCAGGATTCAGTTCATCTGTCATTGAGACTAATCATACATTAGTCACATTACAGTTTGGGCCTCTAAAAAATGGATTTTGTAACACTGAGGATCTTTTATCTACATCAGTCTTACCTGTTTGGATAACCTTTTTTCATTCAAGTGCAATCAGACTATGTGCAACATAGTTTCTGATTTAATGATTATGAGCACACCAACTCAGGTATTTGGCTTTTGTTTCACCTCAGAACACCCTCATAATTATTTGAAAGGATAATATGTAGGCTTCTCCCACTTATATATATTTTCTATTAGATTTCAACTTACTTCTTTAATCCCTTTTCCTCACCAACCTCATCTTTTTATGAACAAACAATATTGCTAGAGACTCGGGGGAAAAACAGTCACTTTAATGCCCTTGTGAAATACTTTTGGAGGATGACAGAAATGATATAAAAAAGACATCAGGTTGCCAGTATTTGATAAGAAGGAACTACATATATGAAAATAAGTCCTAGTGCTACCTCCTTGTTATCCAACAGGACCTGGCACTCAGCCTGCTTCCTGAGGGACAGAAGAGGCAGCAAAAAGCTAAAGTAGATAGATCAGGCTTTGGGGATTTCTTTTCTAAGAATATTGTATAAATATGAGATGAAAGATGAATATAGTGTTTCTATCTTTAGGCTTACTTAAACTGTGATTTTAATGCAGGTAAAAATGTGTGGAAATTATGAAATGAAGCAGCAACTGGATTTGGGAAATTGTAGAAGTGTCCTAGGATCATGCTGTATCTCTCTGCAGAAGAGTGGAAGGTCATTTGCAATTCAGATTCTCTTCTACAAGTTGCCATCTCTGTCTGTAAGTATTTGGTAATTTGGTAATTAAATTTGCTAATATTTTCAGGGAAACTGACAGTGAAATTATTCAAATAATAAAGTACTGTCTGGTTCTATAGCAACCGCAGGTAACACTCCTCTTCCAATGTCAAATTGTTTTCTCACATTTCTATTTTTTTTTTCTAACAACATTTCACATTTGGTGGTCAGATAGTGGTCCACACTTTCTCAAAACTTTTCTCTTCTTGTCTTATTTCATCTGTGTCTGCAAAGATTCTTGCTAATTTGTTCCATGGAAAGACTGACAAAAGTAACTTTCCCAATTTATCTTTCCTTCCCCTGCAGGATTGTCTTCTCTCTGCTGTAGATAGTGATGTTTCTGTTTTGTTCTCTACTGGTTTTTGGTTATTTGGCTGGGACTTTTTGAAACCATTCTTGATTTCTTCATCAGTATTTCATCCTCCCTCTCCTTTGTTCATTTCTTCCCACCCTAAATAAATGCTGGTGTCCCATTTGCCTCTTCCTGGAGTGTATCAACTGTATTTCCATTCCAGATTTTCTAAAATTTAGCTTCAATCCCTGATAATCTACTTTTCCTAATGACTTCCAAGCCTTTTATTTCTTGTTTCCTAGCCAAAGCTGTATTTCCTGAGTTGCTAATTGCCTCCGATACTGTCATCCATACTTGTCCTGTCATTTGTACTTTTGCTGGCTTTCTTGCCTCCATTCTCAATAGATGGTCCTCTGACTCTTTCTTTCAATGTATAAACAAAATTATTCTCCTCATCTTCCCTCTTGACACTATAAGGTTTTGCAATAATTACAAGCAAGAACTTCTAGACTCAAAAACTTAAGCAAGGTTAAGCTTAGTATGTTCACAGGATGGATCTTAGAGATGTAAGTGGATTAGTTTTCTGTAAGAATCATAAGTATTTGTAATACATACTTAGGGGATAATGATGTTATTTTAAAATAGTAATGTGTGGAAAAACAGGGAACTACAGTAAAATACTTCCTTGATTTTAATAAAGGGTACAACTGACAAGGGAACGTTAGAGGCATATACATGGTAAATTACATGCACATTGATTTAAATTGGTTTTAGAATTAGTCTGTAACCACAGAGTACTCCCACTGTGCCATGTGTCGTATAGCTAAACGGATGAGGAATATTTCAGAATGACTAAGCAGAACATTAGAAAAATTAAAATGGTGCATTAAAAAGAAAAGGCAATAGTTTACTTTTCAGAGAAGATTCCCAGATTGTCTCCAACCTGCAGATTGTTTATCTGAGCTATGGTGATTGCTTGTGCCAAATGAGTGCAGGTGACGGACTTCTCACCGGTGGTGTTTTGTTTCTCTCCTGCTCCGGCAGCCCCACCTGAGGCTGGCATAAGAAGACCTTGGTGCTCCCCACCCCAAGACGACTGTGCCATTGCAGGCCTTTGTAGGCAGGTGAGGGATCAGCCAGAGGAGTGAAGTAATTGAAGTGACGGGGCTTTGAGTAGTCAGGGATAAATAACCAACAAGAGATCTAATCCTGCTACCCCCTTCCTGCTTCCTTCAGCTGGTTATCAAAAGCTCCTCTTCCTCTTGTTTCCCTCCTCCTGTTTAATGCTAGGTAGCGCTTTCTGCAAACGTTAATTTAGTTCCTTCTCTCTCTCATCTAATTAGTAGCACATTTTCCTCAAGCTCAGATCTGTCCCCGCCCTTGGCACCCGCGTTCAGGTGGGTAGCCATCAGGCAGGCCCAGTACAGCAAGAGGAGCTCCCACCCACTGCCCTCACCTCTACCCGTCTGTCAGGCCCACGCTCTGCTCCCTGTGACTAGAGAGGCTTGTGGACAACATCTCAGCCTCGCAGATTCTCCTTCTTTAGCACTTCTGAAAAGATTTCCATACAGAAGACTTCATATCCAGCTCATTCAGCCTCTTCTTTGTCTCAGCTACAGCAACATCCCTCACTCTGGCCTTGAGAAATAGTGTTCTGCTCCACTTGTAGCCATAGAGGATAGTGCTGAAAAGATCACTTTCGTTATCGCTCTCTCACATCTTTCTTTTTTCTATGCTGCATCAGAAATAACTGCTTTTGCCTTCCAGGTCCTTTAGAGTCCAACCCTATTGTAGCTATTACCACTCATTCACTGTCAAGATGCTGACTCTTGCCTTTGATCAACCTATTACAGCAGCCTCCACTGCCTACTTGTTAAATTTTTAAACAGCCACTTGTGTATGTACTCCTGAGCTGCCTGTCATGCTTGGAGGAGCTTCTCCATCCAGAAACTTAAACTAAACAGACACTTTCCCTCCTTCTGCTTTTAAACTCTAAGTTCAAAGCCTTAAATGTTGTTGTCCCTTGCTTACTGTCCCCTGCATAAGTAGCTGGATTCCTGAAACACCATAACTCAGGGTGGTAGGCATTGGCATACAAAGCCCTGAGGGGTGGCACATTGCCTCTGGGACACTGGGCACTGGCAGCGTTTCCTCTTGCATTTGCTGATACAGCAAGCAGATTCATGCTGGGGGAAAGTAAGACGACCACCGTAAGAAGTTAGGTGTCTTCTGATGACACCTTGCAATCACCAGTTTAAAGCAGATGTTCCAGCTCAATGTGTAAAGGAGTCTCTTCAACAGGCCTTTGTGAAGAGTGATGTAAATGTAGGCTCTGCTCTCCTGTCATTCACCCAGAAAAAGGCGAGAAATAGATCTCTTGTCTCTTTTTCCTTCTGTAGTCCCACTCCTAATTGACTTTGGAATGATAGGTGCTGAAAAGAAAAAAAGAGCATGGCCTGACTTTATTACATGTGATAAAGAGGCAAGGTAGAGGCAGCTCCTCACCATACATTTTAAATAAACATAACAGAAAAAGGAGAGAGTGTCTTGCTGAAGTAGTAAACAGTATGATGGTTACTGAATTTGAGGCATTTTAGGAAAGTTTAGGCAGAGAGGAGTATGATTAGGAAAAAGGAAAATGAAATGAAGCAGAGAGCAGTAGACTGAAGGGGAGGCAGTGGAAAAGTCAGCAGAGTATGAAGGAGTCTCACTTTGATTAAAATCCTGTCTGGCCTCTAGCCAATTGTGCTTGCCAGCATTCTCCCAAACCTGGGTAAAGTGGGGTGCGACCAAATAGCCTCAGAAAGCTAAAAGCACACAATTCCCTTCAGTTGCACAGTCAGGTGCTGGGTGGGAGACCTGCTGCAGCTGGGGCAGGTAGTCTTCAGGCAGCATCTGTCCTTCCTTACGATGCTTTCAGAGCAGACACAGGGAACTCTCAGATCTTGAACCGTGTGTTCCAGCACAGGAAAAAAACTCCTCTGTTAGATCTGAGGGGAAGAAAAAGGAAAAAAAAAAGGAAAAAAAAAAAAAAGCAAGAATTATAAACGTGGTTCATTATTTGCATTTTAGTAATTTTGTAATAAATTAATATAATAAAACCATTTAATTTTTCTAACTAAAAATACTCAACAGTAGACAGTTTCTTTTTCCTTAATTTTTTTACATTTTATATTAAAAATATTCCCATAAACATTTTTGGCAGAAAAAGTGTTCAGAGCAGCACTTAGTCTCATCTTGCAGTATTTATCCATTATGATGTAAGTTAAAATATTAAATGCTTGTTAAGGTGAAATCAATTACTGAATGAAAATAAATATATGTATATATAGTTCTGTTCGTTAAGTACAAAGAGGCTATGGTTTCAACTAGTAATAGACTTGCTTCAGAACTGTAGTATGAACAACTGTAGTAAAGGTTGAATTTTTTCCTTCTGCAAAGACGAAAAAGAAAATTACATTTCCAAAATGGTGTAAGAAAGCTTCATCAGTTGAAAAGGAACAATGTTCCTCATTAAAACTAGTGTAAAACACTTGGAAAGCTGGGAAGCTGTTGGAGGAGGGTACATTGCTAATTAGGAATTACAGATTTGTGTGGGAAAGTTGAGTTTTGAATTTAGAGGACCAGATAACTTGCATCCAAGAGTATTAGAAGAGCTTACTGAGAAACTCTCTGAACCATTAATGCTGATTTTAAAGAAACCATAGAACAATGAAGATATTCCAGACCACTAAAGAAAATCCAACACACCAGTAATTTATATGAATAAATGTATTGCCGTAAATTGAGTTGGTAACCTGATATTAATCTCAGGCCAAGACTCAGAAAGGCTGACTTGGTACTCAATCAGTAAAGATAAACACAGGTACTCTGCTTTGCTATGTTCTAAGCTGTTAAGTGGGGTGGAGGATATATAAATGTATAGGAGAAATCATCATCATTTGCTGGTTCATTCTGTCTGGGGTTTCTCTTGGGACAGTGCTATTCAGTTTTTCTATTAATACAGCAACAAGTGCCACTGGGCAATTTTTCCTGTGGCCCAGCTGTGCGATGCCAGGGAGGGGATCCCAAGTGTGTGCTGGGAGCTGAGAAGTGCCCTGCTGCAGGAGTTTCAGTAGGATGTGCAAGGCTTGAGAAATCACTGAAACTCACAGTTTACTAAGGACATCTATTGAACTCAGGGAATAGAAATATTGTCAGCTTCATCGGTGGCCCAACTGAAATGCCTCTGTGCAAACACTGTAACATGGGGAGCAAACAAGAGGAGTTAGGGCCGTGCACACACCTGCAGGCCTGTGACCTTATTGGCATCACAGAGACATAGTGGGATGGCCCCTCTGACTGGCGTGCTGGAATGGAAGGATACAGGCTTTTTAGGAGACAGGCAGGGGAGACGAGGAGGGGGTGTCATCCTCTGTGTCAATGACCAGCTGGAGTGCAGGGAGCTCTGCCTGGGGATGGATGAGGAGCTGACTGAGAGCTTATGGGTCAGCATTAAAGGGAG
>VXBL01002532.1:36620-46983 GCA_013400195.1 Aramus guarauna | reverse complement strand
GTTGTTCAGCCTGGAGAAGAGAAGGCTCCAAGGAGACCTTACTGCAGCCTTCCAGTACCTGAAGGAGGCCTACGAGAAAGCTGGCAAGGGACTGTTTACAAGGGCGTGTAGTAACAGGACAAGGGGTAATGGCTTTAAGATTAAAGAGGGTAGATTTAGATTAGATATTAGGAAGAAATTCTTTACTTGGGGGTGGTGAGGCACCAGAACAGGTTGCCCAGAGAAGCTGTGGCTGCCCCCTCCCTGTCAGTGTTCAAGGCCAGGTTGGATGGGGCTTTGGGCAATGTGGTCTAGTGGAGGGTGTCCCTGCCCATGGTAAGGTGGTTGGAACTAGATGATCTTTGAGGTCCCTTCCAACCCAAACTGTTCTACAATTTTATGAAATAATTGGAAGTGCAGCCATTTCACATGATCAGAAAATAAATTCCCCTCTCATACATACTTCCTATAAATATGCTCTTCTGAGCTTTACCTGCTGTGAAAGTTTATGCAGTGTCACCCTCTGATATTAACCTTTGTCCTCAATCCCCATTGGCTTTACCCAAACCATCAAACAACATCCTACTAAGTGTCTTCTCCAAGCAATTCTCAAATAGACTTTTAGATTTTTCTGATACAGCACCAATTTACACCAAGTTTATGTGTGTATATATATGTGCATATATTTGGGATCACACATATCTGAAAGGATTAAAAAACAAACAAACAAACAAAAGTACAAATGTGTTTTAAGCATTTGCTTGCATGATGTTTTCAAAGCTATCACTTCCTTCAGTCTGAAGGGGTGAGATGAAGCTCAGATCACTTGGATGCAGATCCTGAGTCAAGATTACATCTGCCCTCAGGAGTTACAGTCCTAATATGCTGGAGAGCTGATTGTGCTTCACCTCAGAGTACTCATAATGTGTGGGCTCCTGTAATAAAAAGTGCCTTTCCACACATGATAAAAATGCAGACTGACTGTGGGCAGGAAAGACACGAACATACCTGCTGCCCACAGAGAGACCTTGTCCCACTCTGGGGTTTGGACCCTGGAACCCCTGAGTTCCTTCGCTAATGCTCTGGTGTAGTTTTTGACTCTCTGCTTCAGTTTCCTTCAGCATAGCACCCAATTAGGCCATAAGGGTCTCAAGTTTTAATTAGCTACTATTTTGTAAAGTGCCTCTACTACAAATTAGGAGATTTTTATGATGTGCCTACTCAGTATACTGCATTTTATTTATGATATGTTACTAACAACAATAGGATTTTGGTTTTTTTTTTTTTTTTTTTCTGGCCACAGATTTGGCGTCTGGACACCACAGCCTAAGCAGATAGACTGACACTTAATACCAGAAATGAAAGACAGAGAAAGGCAAGTCTTGCAATCTATATGGGCAACCAATAAAAAGCCATTTTTAGTCTTGACATTGTCAGTGCATCCTCTGTAAAGAAAGCAGAAGTATTTGTATGTTAGTAAAGCCTACAGCATGTGTCAGTAGTGGATCAAATATTAAAAGTAATTTTTAATAAGTGCGAATCAAAGAAGGATTAGAAAAGCTCAGGGGATTTGGAGAGGAGACTTCAGTTCAGGGAATTCCATGGCTCAGGGGCGTAACAGGTGAATGCTCTGCTACCCATGGATGAGAGACCTGGCAAGGGGGCTGATGAGTTTGAGATTTATTATTAGAAAGTAAGGACTGAGGGTAAGTATAAATGGAGACCAATTTCGATAGGTATGAAAGGGATGTTTCAGACAGGTAATGAAAAACTCAGAACAAAATTTTAAAGTCAATGCATTGACTGATAGGAAACAGGTATAAATCTACCATAGCTGAAGTAATGCGATTGAATTTATTGCCATAAGTAAATGTATGGGATGCTGCATACTGAACAATGGGGTCATTTGTGAGTATTATTCCGAATAGTGTATGCCTATTACTGCAATCTAAGAGCTATAAAGATGGGGTTTAGAACAGGGCAAGCAGCCCAGACAGTAGCAGTAATACCTGCTTCACACCTGCAAAGTGGAAACATGTCACATAAGCGACTGCTTTTGAGAAAAGCTTTTAAGAAGTAACAGGAAATGAGCCAAGAAACCAGAGAGCGATGTGAAGTTGAAAGTTTTGGAGGATTCATCAGATGTACAAAACTGCCATCAGATGGGAAAACAGAACGTGATAAACAGTACGTAAATTAAAGAGAGATGAAAAGGGGAAGGAGAATTTGGGGATTTGATTTCAGAAAGCAGTGTCTTATGTATCCACCACAAGTAACGCTCTCTGGCTCATTCGTGTGTGTGAATGTGCATGACTTTTTTCCCCTTCCTGTCACCTCCCTCCCTCCCTTGCTTTTTCTTTCAGTCATTGACAGCCCACGGTTTGAAGAGAAGCTTTTTTGTCATACATCATGAGCTGAGTAATCTCTTGAGAAAGAGAGTTTTAGTGTAGTAAGGGCCTGTGAAGAATTTGGTTATAGATCCTTCACAAAAGATTTTTATACTGTAGTAGGTAAGAACCAGATCACTTGGATCGGTACTGAAAGTGTACCTTGCTTAGAAATACAGTTGAGAGTTATTACTCTTTGAGCAGTTGCTCAGATAACATTTATCTAAAGCTCTAATTTATAGTATTGTAAGTTCTTGTGCATTTTATTACTATTATTGTTGGCTTCATTTTTTAAGTTTTGCATACTTGAGAGAAAATGATTATTTTCTGTCCCTGGAAAAAAATTCAATAGTGGAGAGTTAAAGCTGCCTGCTATTACCACCACATCCCTTTCTGAAATCCTTTTGTGACACATTTGTTATCAAGGTGTTTAGCATTTGAAGAAAATGAGATACCTATGTTTGTGAATAACTTACCTATGTTGTACAAAGAAATATTCTTTATCCAGAAATTCTCATGCATTAGCCAGAATATTCCAGTATTTTAATATCAAGTCTTCAAGGATTTTTAGTATTATAGTTCGGTGAACCTGGTAGCTCATGTAATCCTACTCTAGTATCATAATGCAGTTCATGCTTGTTCTAGAGGAGGTCATGAATGGAGTTACCAGATACCTGGTACATCCATATCTGGAAGGGACAAACACTGAGCTGTGCTTGGTTGCAGTTCTACTGCCTTGGCATCCTAAAGACGTGGGTTTGAATCTCGTGATTTCAGTGGCCTAAACTAGAGCTAATGAGGAAGGAAGACCCTGAACAGATGATCTGTTTGGTCACAGAAAGGATAATTCCCAGCATAACTTTCTTACTTTGTATACACTAGCATATTGTGGTTAATAAGTTTAGGAAAGTCAGCATGTTCTTTTTTAATTCCTACTCGGGGTGAATAACAATGTCCCCTAAAAATGCTCTGACTGGCATTTACTTTCCATTATCATGCCATTTTTCTCTCATTTCGATGCCCTGTTATCACCCACTAGGGATAGAAAAAACATTGATAGCTTTGCCAATCATTTTAGATCTCTTGATGGGTTTATAACTCTGTTAAGCAAAAGGTTTTTTATGTCCCAAAGGTAAAATAAAATATTGTATAAGTTCACTGACTGTATCTTTCTGTTCATAGGGAAATAAGAGATCATTGCTAAATAGCAGGTAAGAGAGCCTCTAAGCTCGGTGAATACTGATTGAGCACTTATTTTAATTGGCTTTACATATTAAAAAAACAGTTATAAACAGATATATAGACATATTTCGATGCCTAAATCCTACTGATATCAAAGAAAGTTGGAAGACTATACACCTTTGAGAAACTAGGTGAATCACTTGCTTACTACTTCCACATCAGGAAAACCAGGCAGCTTATAGCAATATTTTGATGACTTCAGTCATTTTTGATGACATACTGTTGACTGAAGAGACTTTTTTTGCATCTTGGAAATTCAACATCTATTAATACTTGCCAAAATGTTGGTTTTGATTAAATTCTTTCTTTCTTTTAAGTTTCCTAACTTTACCAGAAAGATTTGGTTATTTAGATAACTGAGATAATTTCTCTCTCCAAAGACATTATTGTGCTGGTGAACCACTGTTAAACAGCCTGAAATGTTTCTCCTGAAAACGGAGAAACTTGCAGTCAATGTATTTCTTGTCAATGTAGTTGTGTGATTTATCTTGGCTAAAGCTTAGGATCCCTTGAGGAAAGTATTGAGGAGCTTTGACCCACTTTTGGGAAGTATGGAGCTCATTAGGATGTTGCTATTAAAGGTCACATTTAGACTTCTGATTATTTGTGGAACTCCAACAGATGGTGTGAAAGAGCGACTCTTCTTCTTTCTGGGAAACATATAATGAAAGAGCTGCCTCTCTTTGATGACTTTTTTTTTTTTTTTTTTTTAATATATATTCCCCCCTGCCCTCCAAGAAAGAACAATTCGGCAGTACCTTTCTGCATAATTTGAGGAACTGTGTGAGCGTATCTCTATACCTATCCATGTAGGTGCGTAAGCATATTTGAAACATGCATGTAACTGATACAGACTGCTAATGTGCAGCGATTGTTTGGACTTTAGCACACTGAACTGGCACAAGGAGGAATTACACACGTACCTGCATCCTGTGCCATTTAAAGTGTGCAGCCATGTGGATTTTACAGTTTCATATACTATGTGATCAATCAGGTAATTAGTTATGCTGTGAATTCATAGTTCGTACAGCTTAGCAGTGAAGGTCAAATGCAAAAATTTGTTAAAGTGCCCCCAGTGAAAGGGCACAATCAATTGTTTGCACATTTTAATAAGCATCCTTGTAGATGGTTCTTTCCCTTTTTTCTCAGTCGTCCTCCCCAGCACTTATATTAGACTAAACCATTTACCTAGCAGTGCCAGCTATGACCTTCAAAAAGAAGTGAAATTATTTATTTCTATTTTTTCTTGCTATATTTTTAAGATACACTATTACAGAAATTATTGTAGTAAACATTTGAACCTTTTAGTAGATGCTTTTAATAGCATGAACATTACAGCCATTAGGGTAATGCAGTAGTTTTCAAAAAAAGAAAAGTCAACCAAAAAGTTACTTTTCTAATAAATACTTAAAAAGACTGAGTTAGGGAAAGCATTGATTTAGGTTCAGTTATCTTTTCTTTTATAATCATAATTTCTGTTTCTACTAAATTCTTCTACTAGAATTTACTGAACTTATCAGCTACATTAGCATTTCTAGGTTGGGGTCCCTAGCTTGAGACAATACTGTACTTTAGCCACAGTCATACCAGCAGTGGACCGATGCCAGTCAGATTTTTATCTGACCTGGTGGCTATGTCTAAATGGCACAGTTTAAGTAGAACCAAACTAGACCCTTGCATCGCAAAAATGAATGTATGTATATGTATGTTAGCCCACTGGAAAAGATACCTGTCCCACCAGATTGATTCACTGTTCTATCTATCCTTCCTGAGGCTCCTTTGCTCATCTAAGTAGTTCATCACTATTCTTTGAACAGTCGTTTCTTCAAATAAATAAAATATTAGGGAAGCCACTGCAAGCAGAAATGTAACTGTGCATTGTACTAATTTCTTTTGTTGCCTGACTTAAAGGAGGTTTGGTGTGGGCTACATCTTTCCAATTAGCATACAGCAGGAAGGATTTTCTCAAACAAGACATTGGTTATGTGGTGACAAAAAGCTGGCCAACTATCTAAGTAAGGCACTGTTATAATTAAAGCGGAAAAGCAAATCCGTTTTATGAAACATGGAAGGTTTGAAGCCTATTTCATTTTGCAGTAAAATGAATGTGAGGCTGGGTTTTCACACAGGAAGAAAGACTTCACACTGTCTACTACTGAGTATTTAAAGCACGGAGTCAGGATGGCTGAACTAGATTCTTTGCTTTGCCTCTTTTGGAGCAGAGAGGTTTTATTAATTTTTGCCCATTCTGATTCAAGCAATTGTTATTTCGGATCTGAGAGATTCTTTCCACAACCTGTCTTTTCCTAGCTTTCCATCCAAGCCTTCTGCATATAAGAATTCACCGGAGCAAAGTTTAATTGAAATTGATTCATTTTCACAAAACATTTAGCTTCAGCCAAATTGCATTTTTCCTAGCAGGGGAAGAAAAAAAAAAAAAAAAAAAAAAAAAAAAAAAAAAAAAAAAAAAAAAAAAAAAGAAGAAAAAAAAAGATGACAAGTTGTAATTATATTCTGTACATAGCCATTGGGAAGAAAGTTTACAAGATCACAATGGTAAATCAGAGAGTCTGAGGTAAAAAAAATTTTTTTTTTTTTTACTCTCCTGCATAGAATAATAGCAAACCTAATCTATCTTAAAAAGACATGGCACACATTCAGACGTCAGACGTGGTCTATGACTCTTTATGTAGCGGTCACATAAAATGATCAATATGGAACGTTCAATGGAAGCAAACTGCATGCATAGCATAATTAGGTTGCTTAGGTGACCAGCCCTTGGACAAACCAGTTTCTAATAAGCAGTGAATTGGTATACTTATTCTCAATTTCTCCAAAATATACATGCCACTTATTTGTTACAGCTCATATTTTCTTGGGCCAGGGTAAGTTTTATCCATGAAATATCTTGATGTGAGATTTTAGTGAGGAAAGTAGTTAGGCCAGTGCAGACCCCTTTAAAAAAAAATCTCAGCTGTTGAAATGAGTGGTTGACATTTTAGTAAACAGATTTGTGATTCCTGGTGGTTTTATTTTTTTTTCTAATTTCTTGCTCCCTCTCCCAACCCCTCACTTCCTTCTCGGCTGAAGACTATGTCTTTTTTCCCACTTTAGATATGGATCCTGCTATAGTTATTCCAGTGATGTGGTCTGAGCACAAAACCCATGGCGCACGTGCCAGTGTATGAAGACCGTGCTAAAATGCACTGTTATACATTCAGGTAATATTCTCAAGGTATCTTTTGTCAGAACTAGTAAAGCGGGTCTTTAATGAATGAATCAGGTTAACTAAGCTCTAAGGGAGGCTCTGTGACCCTGGGATCGCTCAGCTGGCTCGTTGGCCTGGTGGAATACAAACCCTCTAAAGCAACGTGTTTTCTGCCAGATGAGCCTGCTGACCTGCCTCCCTGGAGAAAACCCTGTTTCCACACCTGAGGCGAGACAGGGGAGTGGTGAGAAGTGGGAAGTGGAGGGAGGCAGAGCGGGACTGCCCGACCATCGGCGGATGGGGTTATGCACGGGGAGACGGTGTCTCAAGGTGGTGAACGGAAGAGAAAAGCGAGCCGGGACGGGCATGCTGAGCTTCGTGTCAAGGCATCGCAGGCAGCCTGCGAGCTCCTCCTGTCTTCCAACATCCAAGGTACCTTGGGGGGTTCAGCTCTCTCCTGGCCGTTCACTGCAGCATCTCCTCCCCTGCCTACTCTGTGTCAGAACTTCAATGATGAATGTCCATTTCTTTTTCCATCTTATATTCTGGAAGAAGCTAAGAGTGGTTTCTCTTTTCTGTGCAGAAGTCAGGAGCAATGTGAAAAGATTTAGCCTTTCAGCCACTTCAGCTTCGGCTTTCTGAATAGTATCACATGCGTATTCTCTCGTGTCTGCAAAAGCTAGCTCAGGTGGCCAGCTATCAATAGGACTTTTTCCCTGCTCTTTTTGTGGGCATAACATTTCTAAAAATACAATATAAGCTATTATATTACCAGGCAGTCTCCCTTTAAGTCTTCTATGGAATAATTATTAAATATTGCAAAGTTATTCGGTATTCTCATTTTGAGGATGCCAATTCTAGGGTGCCAAACAAAAGTCTGAGCTTTGCCACACTGATACTAGTTTCTGCAGGCTTCTAGAATATATGTAGCTGAAGCTTGAATTTTCAAATACACTTAAAATCACATTCATTAACATAACTTTTAAATGCATAATAATCAAGTTGTCCACTGTCTGTTCTCACCCCAGCCAAGGTGCCAATGTTATGTGTGATCTTACATGCTGGAGACTTGCATTTTGAAATACTTCAGCTTCTGGGTAATAAGGAGAATAACCTTGAACCTGTACCTACTCAAGGTCTCATAAGAGAAGATTCAACACATAAGAGACTCTTATGATCATTGATCTAAACTGCCTTTGAGTGTATTCACACACATAGCAGCACTTCCCGCTCTTGTCTTTGCCACTTTTTTTTATTACTGCCATTTTTTTTTAAATTTTCTGTTCCTGTCCTTTGCCCTTTTGGTAGCTATTTCTGTGCCTTTCTGTAGCTTTGAATCCTTTTTAGTTACTTTTAAAATCTTCATTGCCTGCCCCCTTTTTTTTTCCAAAGCATTTCTTTGAATGAGCTGTAGTCTGCCATGTTTTCAATCCAAGGAGAGATACTATTTCCTGAAACAATGCAAACCACTTTTTAAAAATTTTGTTTTTCAGCTAGCTCATGTTCACTCAGAGTAAGAGTATTTTCCCCACTGCACAGTCTGAGTTTTATCTCTCCATGTTCAATATGAGTCTCTTTTATTTTCTATCAAAGCTATTTAATGAAATACTGGAGATCATACTAACTTATGTATCAGTGTTTAAATTGTGAGTCATAAAGCTTTTTCATATTCAAGGAGATAAACACAGCCTCTGAATGTAGCTTTCTCTTGAACGGTTCTCATAAAGGAATTTTGTTCTTTGTTCACTGCGCGTACGATGCATATTTTGTTTCTCTTCAGGTAGTTTCAGTTCTTTGACTGGAGGCTTCTGCAAAATGTTTTCAAGTATAATGACCCTGCCCAAGCACAGAGTTTCAGGGTTTATTTCCTCATCAAGATTTTAAGTAACCTTTCATGCTATTTTATATCAACTCATTCCAGTAGTATTTTGCATATCTCTTTTTTAGCCTTCAGCTCTGTTTTCTTTTTTCCTGTTCCATAAGCTCTGATGTTTACTAACCAGGGTAATCAGTTTCTGTCCATCTGTTTTCATTCTTTTCTTTATAATACTGCCCTCTTTTATTAAATAATTGATTGCCTAATAATTTTATTAATCTTAGTTAAGATCTCCTCGCACTCTTTTTCTCAGGTCTTGATTACAAATGCCATTGCTGTTTGACCTCAAATTATGATTCCATAAGCTCTCTAATTCAACAGGATTTGGTCTGGATTTCAGATTTGTTGAAAAGGCTTCACAAGTTTCTTCCTCCAGTTCCTTCCTCTCCTAGTGTTCTCAGATGACAATCTTTACTTTCTAAAATAATTATTTCTCAGAGAGCAATGTTTTCAAATTTTATAGGCTAAACTGGTAATTGGTTTCAACTTCTTTAATCTATAGACTGCTAAACAGCTTCTGAGTGTCTGAAAGGTTATGTTAAGAAAAGATGACAGTTTTCTTTAGTGTATCTCCATCGGACTTTGTAAGGAGACAAAGCTCTTTCTTTAATTTCTTCCAGTTGTCTGCTGGGCTTACTAGATTGCATAGATCCATATTCCCTTCACTCTTTATCTTTCTTTTTTGTTCTGTATTTTAGATTTGTTCTTCTGCTCCTTCCTTACAGCAGATGTACCCTGACAGGGTTTGCAGGGACAGAGGGTCACCACTTAAAACTGCTAGGTGCCTGGTAATGCAGGAAGGAGGTAACTATGACGAGGCTCCAAATCAGCAGGCACATCTGTCTAGACTTTTTTTTTTTTTTTTTTTTTTCCTAACAGTGAGCTTCTCAAGGAAGATCAAAAGATTTTTATGTTAGAGAAAATTCATTGATTTTTAGACTATAAACTACTTGGTTTAACTTTTTAAAGAGAGAAAGCTAGCCAAGCTAAGTTAGGCAGAAAAGGAGAGTAAAGGCTTTATAACCAGATTTTTCCCCAGCCTCAGTATCCTTGCAGAAAGCTTTGTATGTCCAGGCCAGATTTTAGCCAAATGTGAATTGTAGCAAACCCTATCTCCCTCTGGGAGACCAAGAAGTTCTTTCTAAGAGTAGGCATTTTGCATCCTCTTCTCCCAACATTTTCTAAATTTCAGCATCATTTGCAGATTTTTTGCTCCTTGCACTTGCTCCTTTCTTCCAGCACTTGGAGGAGGCTCAGGGGACCAGAACTGGGTCCCTGACCCAGTTGCTCTCTTTCTGTTAAAATAACAATATACCCAAATTTAGAACAGGCAATTATTGCAATATTGCAAATTTAGAGAGACAGTTATTGCAATACTTAACACACAGGTGACAAAAAACTGCAAAAGTTGCAGAAGCTTGTCTCTGTCAGGTTGCTAAAATCCATCAGTGATAGCAGCAGCCCTCTCAGTCTCTTAAGGCCAATTAACTATACAACTAGGTTAACCACAATATGCTGGCAGTTTTCATAGTAGTTGAAAGTATGGATTTGTTCTGCAACCACACAGTTTGATTGCTTATGTAAAGGCAAACCTTTAAACCTTTCCTGTCTATTTCCTTTCTCATTTTCTGCTATCTGAAAAGTAGAAGCAGCATTCCAAAAAAAAAAAAA
>VXBL01002532.1:10530-36587 GCA_013400195.1 Aramus guarauna | reverse complement strand
AAAAAAAAAAAAAAAAGGCTTATTTATGCCTCTTTTATAGCTCACTAAATACTGGTTTAAGCAGTGCAGGTTGCAATAGATGGGTCTTTTTGTTTGGTCCAGCCCACCACATAGCTGCACACAGGTAATGCTGACCGAAATGCAAAAGGGCAGGAACGTACCCAGGGGAAAGAGCTTTGAACCACCCCTTTCACAACCAGTATGGATCTGGATTAGCATAAACCACCTGTGAAAGCACATCCCAGTTTAGAGGTATGAAGCCTCGTGACTTCAGCCTTAGGGATGACTGTTCCCAAAATGCATGAAGTGTGTCTACTTCTGTGCAGGCAATCCTCATCTCCTGTGGCTGAATGCAGGCAGTCTCTAAACTAGAAACCATCCAATTGCTCTATCATGGTACATTAGCTTTCTCTAAACAAAATGTTAATGCTGGTACATAACTTGCAGAATGAGGTGATTTGCAGCTAGTTAGTGTGTGTAAGTAGTTTGTACATGTCTCTCTAAACACACTTCCCTGAATTCACTGAGAGTCCCAAGTTACTAGTTCCCCTTTTTGTCTTTTGAAAATGGGATGAAGCTTCTAAGGCACTTCATTATTTTAGAAATTTTTACTCAGGATTTTGTTTGTTTATATTAAAGCAATTTTTTTTCCCCTCCCTTTCTTCCCCAATTCAGGTTTGGTTTGTTGTGGTTTGGGGTTTTTTTTTGTTTTTGTTTGTTTGTTTGGGTTTTTTTTGTTTGGTTTGGTTTTTTGTTTTGTTTTTGTTTGTTTTTTTGTTTTTGTTTTTTTGTTGTTTTTGTTTAATTACTGATTATTGAAGAAAAGAGGAAAACTCTACAACTAGGAATTCATGATTTTTGTTAAACATTAACAATGATGCTATTTTGCAGGGGTTTTATTTTGAGGACAAAGAGGGTACAAGTTCTTAAAAGATGAAAAAAATAGAAGGTAGTATAAAATGAAATTGGCAATGGGAGAATGTTTCTTTGTGCTTTATGGGTAACTGCTGCATTTTGCGGTTCAGTGTGTACTGCAGAAATATTTTGGTTTCTCAGATACAGGTGCTTTTTCACAGCTGTATTCTGATGATATTTTGATAAATGTTTTGATTACATGAATTAAATAAAGATTTCTGAAAAAAAAAAAAATTCCACACACCTCCAAAGTAATAATAAATTTCTTTGGATATGCTGTGCACAGACCAATTCGCGTCCTTAAATGTGGTGATTAACATCTGTGGTGGAGAATCTGTACCTTCCTTCCAGACACTCCCCCAGGGGGTTCCTACTGCAAAATTGATGAAATTGTACACAGATAAGACACTTCTAAATGGTCAATAGAAACTATTCCTGCAGAGGCAGAAAAGGTCATGGAGGACAGTCTTTTGTATGTGAGATACTTAGGAGGTGCTTTTAATGCAGTTTAAAGTAGCCAGTTGCAACGGGGCTTGCATGTGCCAGACTGGTCACATTGAGACAATGGGCACAGCTGGATTATAGGAGGCAAGTCAAGTAGTGGTTCAGCGGGTCTTGCCCAACCTAGCTGAAGATGTCACTACAAGGATCTTTGTGACAGAAGCTCCCAGTGACCATCTGGTTTAAGAGATTTGATCTACTGTTCCCTGCGAGCACTAATTTACGCCAAGATCCCAAAAATAAATTAGTTTTTTAATAAAGGCTCTGCCTATTCATGTCTGTGTAACAGGTTTCAAGTATACTACTGTAATCTGAGCGATAGTCTGGGCAGATTCTTGAAAGAGTTCGGGGGCTGATTTGGCATCTAGCAATGGATTTTTAAATTTCAGGAGGATAGGGAATTGGAAACAGAGATTACTTGATTTTCCAAAATGAGAGCTATGAAGAGTTAAGCACTTTTCAAAATTCACACAACCAGGTGAGAGCTGCTCAATCCGTGAAAATCTGGTGCTGACTGCTGCTGTTCCCCCACTGTTGGAGATACCTACCTCCAGCTTGAATGGTCGGTTACAATGTGACTCTATGAACCAGTTAAGGTAAATGCAAACCATTTAATGTAAACTTGTGAGGCTGTCCTCCACTCTTAAAATGAACTAACCCATTAGAAGGAGCAATTTTTGAAACTGGAGCTAATAATTACATTTCTTTTAGCACTTCTTTCTAAATTTTTTTAGATATTTATTTCTTTCTTTGAAATGATTGCTGTTTCTGAAACAATCTAAAAATTAATATATCAATTATTGGCATTATTTTCCATTGGGGAAATGCCTTCTGCTCAATGCACAGCATAGAAAATACTGTGCTTGCTGCCTGATACTGTAATACACACAGTAAACAATTATAAAATGTCCCATTGTATGACTGTTTCCTCTTTTCTCCAAACACAGTTATTTATAAAACTACATATTGATTTCCTTCTTTCCACTTTAAAACTCACCAGAAATGACCTTCTCTGTCCTGCAAGGACCCCTATTTGTAAATGGTGGCTCAGTTTCACAGTCAAGTAAAAGTCTTCTATTGATCCCTGAAGGACCACTGATGAGTTCCTCAGGGACCTGGGGCCAGAATGAGAAGCACCACTGTAACGAGCAACCTTTCAGAGAAATACTGTGTGAAATAAGAGAGAACCTGCAAAATGTCTTTAAATTTATATTTCTATCAAGATTTCAGATAAAGCACACAAGTCTCCTGGACTTTAATTACATTTTTGTCATTCAATAATAGTTCACTTGGGATACTGCTGTAGGAAACCAAGAGAATAGAAAGCCACAATCACTTTGATATAATAGTTTTCTGTGGAATCCTCCTCATTTTAGTCTAAAAAAATTATTCCTCCACTGAGAAGACGTTATTGTGCAAAGAGGTCCAAAAGCACCTGGATTCTCAGTTTGGCTGTATTCTCATTCTAAAATATAATCTTGGGTGCTTCTGCCTCCTTTAGTTCCTGGTGAAGATGCTGAGATGTTATCTAAAATAACAGAGATGGAGCTTGTTGTGGAGGACTAATGCATTATATACTAGGGCTACTGCAGGACCGGCCTTAGAAGTCACATATTTTTGTGAATCCTTTTTTTCCCACCTCAGTAGATAAGTCTGAGTTGCATAGCGAAGACTGAAAGTACATACTGCATGGGGGAAGGACACATGAAGGAGATCAAATTTAGGAGACTTAAATACTCCACAAGTGTTAAATTTACTAAGCATGGGGTTTGATTCTCTAATGTGAAGAAAATGTACAAGTATTATCGTCTAAAATGAGGTGTTGCAACGGCGAAAATGCTTTCATACAAGATTAGATGTGTATGTGTTTGTTTTTAAATTGACTGAGAATATCTGCCATTATGTCTCCTTTTCCTGAGTTTTGTCAGTTGTGCTGTGAAGCACATCAGTGACAAAGGTGGTTTCTTTGGAAATAAAGAACTATAGATTTTTTTTTTTTTTCGTCTTCACAACATTAGGTGTATGATTTCACATAGATTAAAAATAATTTCTCCAGATGTTTCTTGCAAAATGAAATGATAGAGACAATTATCCCACTTTTATTTTTCCTTCCAGAAGCTTTGAAAAAAATGTCAGTTTTCATTTACAGTAATTCTTGTTTACATACATCGGCTGTATTTTTGTTCCAGACTGAATTGAAAAAAACCAACCCATACATTTCCAAAATAGTCTGTTCTGTATGGTAATTGGCTCTTGCCATGGCAAGGTGCAATATTGTTTAAAAAACCCAATGATGTTACATGGATACTAGTATTTTACCTCCACATGAGCAATGTAGATATCACTGTTAAGTCTTTGACCTCGAAAGAAGGATAACATTTAAAGATTAACCAAGATCAATAGAGAGTTATATGGACAAAATCCAGTAAAATGTCACTTCTATTCTTTTTTATGATTGTCAGAGAATGCTTGAAGCAATTTTAACAAATATGAGACCTTATAAGCAATTTTTCCTGCTGGGAAATGCAAAATGTTTGTTGCATTTTGAGTAAAGTAACAGTATTGTAGCTCTGGTTATGAGTTTAAATGTATTTAGACTACAGTATTTTGTGTTCCTGAGTGTTCTAACTTGCAAGAGGTGTCTAAGTATATTGCTAAACTTGGTTGTTGAGTGTTTTCACATTTCAGGGGTGTGGAAACCAGCATATCTCAACACAATCCTAAAGTCCGATGGCACAAGTCCTTACCAGATGTAAAATGTCACGACTCCAAATTCAGAATCACAGAATGGTTGAGGTTGGAAGGGACCTCCAGATGTCATCTGGCCTGAGCCCACTGCTCAAGCAGGGCCATCTAAAGCCAGTTGCCCAGCACTGTGTCCAGACATCTTTTAAATATCTCCAATTCACTGTGTTTGAAGAAGGGATTGGGAAACAGTGAGGAGAGAAAGGGATTTATGCTTATTACCCATCACACTTTCTGTAACTGTGGTAAGTGAAAGCAAGAGACCATGAAGCTGACAGTCATATATCTGTGTGACTGTTAAAAAGCTAACATATTTACATAACCTTTAAGTACTCAAACTCACAGGTTGTGGTGGTAAAATGTGTGAGTGAGTGACTAGTGAGAAAATTAGTGGCAAAATGGGATACCTTTAACAAATTACAAGTCCCTTTTAAGTTTACTGAAGTTGATTGCAGCAGTTTTGATGATAATATGACCTGAGCCTAACAGAAGAGCTGGAACGAGGCAGAATCCCTCTTCAAAAATCCCTTTTTATTCTTTTAAATGCTACTACCAGCAGCACCATTAGGGTCATCTAACTTAGACAGAGCTCGGACATTTTCTGGAACTGATGATGTTTGGAGATGCCTGGATGGTTGCTGCTGCATCTGCCCTGACTGGTGGAGGTGCTCTGCTGGGAAAAATCATCCACAGAAATGCAGCAAGATTCAGGTTGGAAGACAAATCTGGAGATCGCCTGTTCCAACCTTTGCTAACTGTCTCCTATGTAGTAGTAGGCTTCCTACTAGCACTGTGGTTTTAGCTGTCAGTTGTCCCTTTGCCAGTGAGGATTGATTTGGGAAGTTGTCATGCTTGGAGGTGCCCACCAGTGCAGCTGCACCGAGGACCAAACGCTGCAGTTGGAGATGAGGAGTAAAACAGTAGAAACCCTCAGAAAAAAATAATTGTCTTTGCCAATGCTTAACCGATCTTTTCTGTTTAAAGAATAGTGGAAAACAAACTCCAGAGGAATGTCTGTTGCAAACTACTGAACTGTCTACAAGGACATAGTATTTTGTAAGTATAAATTATTTAACTTCTCACACTTCCAATAGTTAAATGGTGATATGATCCACTTTGTAGGTGCCTTCTGTAGGTGTTTTCTGTATCAACGTAATTAGTTTTGTGTCCTGGTTTCACCTGAAATAGAGTTAAGTTTCTTCCTAGTAGCCAGTATATTGCTGTGGTTTGGATTTAGGATGAGAATAACATTGATAACACACTGAGGTTTTTAGTTGTTGCTAGGTAGTTGTAGTGTCTACACTAAGTCAAGGACTTTCCAGCTTCTCACGCCCTGCCAGGCACACCAGAAGCTGGGGGAGCACAGCCAGGACAGCTGGCCCAGGCTGGCCAGAGGGACGTTCCCTGCCACAGAACGGCATGTTCCAGGTATAACTGGGGAAGCAGGCCGGGAGGTGGGATCGCTGCTCGGAAACAGACTGGGTATTGAGGGGGGAGGGGGGCTGTTTCTGTATGTGGTGTGCAATTGTATTTGGGCATCATTTGTTTTATATAAAAATTATTTTTATTGTTATTATTATATTCCTTTGTTATCCTATTAAACTGTCTTTATCTCAACCTGTGAGGTTTTTTCCCACTGAGGGAGAAAAGGTGAGCAAGTGTCTGTGTGGTGCTTAACTGCCAGCTGGGGCTAAACCATTGCATTTTGCCGTGTCATTACAATACAGTAGCTGTGCTATTTTTTTGTCAAATTCAACAGTATGTGCTACCTGGGTTAGCTTCCAAGATTTAAAAAGTTTCATGTCAGTGGGCAGCATGCTTAAAGATAATAGCAAATGAATGATCATGAAGAATTTTGTTAATCTAGTTTAAAAGATGTCTTCCTGAACTGAAGGATGTGGCATGTCTAGGTGGCAAACAATTGTGAGAAAGGTAAACGCGTGGGAAGGCGGAAGGTGGCTCTAAAGAGACATATGTATGAGTGACATTCTGACAGATCTGCTCTAAAATTTGGCTAGCATCAGACTATTTTGAAATCTGAAACTGATCAAACTTCAGTCTATACTTTTTTATATACTTTGAGTGTGTCTAATTTAAAAAGGCAATAGTTAAAAAACAGTCCAGAAAATCTGAGAAAAAAAATGAGAAAAAAGTAAAACTCTTTTGGTCTAAACATTTAGAAGAAAATAAAGAATTCTGTTTTTCTCTCCCCTCAAAAATAAAATAATGAAAAAAAAAAAAAGACTAAAACACCTCTAAAGCAATTACATATTTTGGGCACCATATTACAGTAGTGTAGAATACTGTCATTAGGACAAAAAATGGTTGCAGTTGTCATAACTTTGAGGAAAGGAAAAATTAGGTCTGTAGACTTTATTAAGAGGAGCCATGATGGAGATGTTTACTTTCTGGGTAAAGTACCGTGGATGCAGATGCCACAAAACTGCTGGAGAGTATATGAGTACAAAATATGTCATTTCCTTATAGAAAAGATTACTGATGTGTGAAGCAGAAAATACTTGAAAGTTTTAGAACCTTTAATACATCAAATGCAGTTTTGTATATGGGAAGAAAATTGCATGCATGATATCCATAGTTTAGCATGGGCTCCAAAGTTATGTTGGACTGCATGAGATACTAAACTGTTTCACTCTTCTTTGACATTGTGCCTCTCGTCCAGGGCTTTGAATAATGTTGTCATGACTTCCGCTTCTTTCGTATTTAGAAGGGCAGACACATGACCTGTCACAATTCTTTGATGTCATTCAAAGCAATTGCACAGTAGGATGCTCTAAAGAGTGCTGTCCATCACTTCTGACTAGTACCTGCAGTGGGTTATGGGTTGGCCACTGTCTGACTCAACAGAGGCCAGTTACTTAGCTGAAGAATTCATGATAGAGATCTTGGAGTCTCAGGTTCAGTTTCCCTACATCAAAGCAATTGGGGATAATAATGTCAATATTGCACATCACAATGATGTTTTAGGTGCTATGTGGAGGTTTCACCTGCTGTGTCTGACTTCCATTCAGGATCAAGTGGTCCACTCCACTGAGAAGCAAAATAGCAGCTGCTTAGAGCCACTCAGATGAAGTCAGCATCCTAGACTTGACACAAACTGGAAGTCATGAATTTGCATCAGGTTTAGTAGTACTTAGGGTTGGTTTGTGTTAATAAATGGAGAGCAGCTCTCCATTCAAATGAGCTTGGACATGTCCCATGCTTTTGGCATTGCCCACAGTGATGTAATGTTGTATCTGATGGAGATTGCAAGACAGAGAGACCAGCACTAAAACAATCTGTTTTCCTTTTCATAATGGGAATGATTAAAACAAACAAACCTATGAGTACTTCCATTTTCAAAGTTCTGTAAGGATTGTTTTCCTGTTCTGTTCTCAGCAGCATTTCATAGGGCTGTAGGAGCTGGTGAGATATTTTGAACTTTGACATCAACAATATGCAGATGTAATTTTCCCTGCCTGTCCTTTGCAGTGTAGGAAAACATTGCTGTTGCCAACTTAACCCAGGCACTGGCTTGTATTTGTTAGCAGATGAAGAACAGCTAGTTGAAACCAAACCAGAACAAGGCTCAGCTCCTGTGGATTGGCAAAAGTGCACAGACAGGGCCCCTGACCTTATTAAGAAGCAAGAACTGAAGAAATATTGTTGCTGTTCTGGTGCTGTTCAGTTTGGCTTTGAACCGGCAATATTAAGTATCTGATGAGAACAATTGTGTCTTTGAAATTTCTAGAATGGCAGAGAAAAACCGAAGTGCTTAAATATTTTCTGTAAAGATCCACGCTTCCGGAAGCCGTGCAAAGCAAGCTTATCCTTTGGGATGTGTTCATCACTAGTATCATTCATGCCTTTCTTCTTGAACAGCAGCTTTTACTGCTCTCTATGATGGATGTATGTAGTATCATGTTTCACAGAGAGACAAGCGTATAAAAAAGGTGTTCATCTTTTGGTCAACTCACAAACTACCAGCACTGCATTCGAGCTGTGGAAAGAAAAGTAGAAAAATGGTACTAAACAGGACAGTTTCTGCCATGGAAATTTATGGAGATTTACTTTGTAGAAGTGGATATCAGGTATAAATACAAGTTACAAAATTCTGAACGCCAACATGAATATTCTTAAAAGCAAAAGTAGCCAAGTTCAAGTACTTAGAATTGACAGAATATATAGCTCTAAGTGCCATTGCTAGTAACTGAATGGCAATAAAGCAGTAACACAAGAATTCTATTCAATTGAGGAGAAAATACCCTTTGACTTTAAATGGAGTGACACCAAGTTAGAAAGTACTGTCTTATACATATCTAAATTTCTTTGTGCACAGGACTAGTTCTACTAATGTTTGTGCTTACTGATGTTAATGATCACAGAAAAATTATTCTTGATTTGTGTAGATATTATAGGAATTGTTTACATGATCATATTGTACAGAAAAGGTAATTGGTTATCGACTCTATTTTAAAAAAATAAGAGGTAGTAAAAGAAATGTGAGGGAATAAATTTCACACATTTAAAAGTCTATGTGAGAGGGCAGTCTACTCACTGATTTGAGAAAGTGAGACCAAGGAAGCAGAATTCTGGGATTGCATATGTAGAACTTCAAAAATCATTGCCCAATCATAAAATAAGTTTAATCATAAAATAATATAAGTATTCATCATAAAATTGGAAAAAAAAAAAAAAAAGAGAGAGAGAATTAAATCTGTGGGGTTTCTTACCCTTTTTTGAATCATTAGAATGCAACTGAAGAGTTTTAAGCTTCTTCCCACAGCCTGGTAATATTTAAAAATGAAAAGCCTATCTGCCTCTGTAGTTAAAACTGAAGTTTCACAATACTCATATGTTACAGGTTAGCCATAATATGTGTACTGCAGGATAAATTGACACCAAACCCCTGAGTTGGTGACAAAAGTTATGAAACATGGTCTCTAGTGTCCCATTAGTCTCAGTCTCCTTCCATCCATCCTCTTGCATTCTCTGATCCCCAGCAGAAGTGAAGTAGCCCCCCTGCTCATGAGTAGAAAGCTGAATAACGAAGAGGGGAACAGTCTTAAAAATGTGTCTTTATACCAGATTTTCACTGTAAACTGTGTTTAAAACCAATAGAGAAAAACCATTGAGTCTCTGCCACCTGATATTAGCCACTCGCACGCTGGAGCAGGGGAAAGGAATGAGGAGGAAGTAGCAGCAGAGAGGAGCTGTCACGGACTGACCACAGCCCCCATTCCCCATCCCCTGCTTGGCTTGCGTTGGGGGAGGTAGAAGAGTGGGGAATGAAGGACTGAAGTTGAGCCTAGGCAAGGGTGGGAATGTGTTGTTTTCATTTTTTGTTTTTGTTTCTCACTACCCAAATCTATTTCAATTGGCAATAAATTAATTAATTTTCCCCATGTCTGTTTTGTCCATGATGGAAATCAGTAAGAGATCTCCCTTGTCTTTATCTTACTCTGGCCAAGGTCTGCACACCACAATACTGTTTATAGTGGAAAGATTCTGGGTGCCTGAAAGACAAGGTCTTTATAGGGAGCCTACAATATTAAGGAAAAAAATATCAAGATAATAAATATCCTTTAGCATAAAGAGATCTTATCCTATCAAAAAGCCACCTTTCTGCTCACAGAAATAGCATGCATTTCCAGTCCCTACTAAGGCAGAATACATCTTAAATGATCTTTGATATATTTTTCACTAAGCAGAAAAATATCATTTGTTCCAGACCCCAAATACCAATAGAATTAAACAAAATACATGCTTAATAAGAATCACTGAGTTCAGGTGAAACCGATGTATTTAGTTATATATGTGAATTACCTTGCTTAGAAAGTGTAGCACATTTTAAAACACTTTGTCTGTCTGAAGTTTTCTGTGTTTGCAATGAGGTACATAGTATAATATATATGAGCTTTCTAACCAGAGCTGCTGTATAAGAACAGTTAATAAAAGACTGCACACAAAAATAGAGATGGTGGGATTCTGATCACTTGTGAGCTTCCATCTGTGTTTAATACTGGTATGGTTTCCCCAAGGGGAAAAGATAGTGACATCTAATAGGAGGTGAAAGAGTACATTTAGTTCAGTGAAGATTGTCTCAATATTTTGCAGTTTCCAAGTTACATTTCTCGTTAGAATGAATGTCTCCTTAACGTGAAGATGTTCCAGAGATAAAACACAGAATCCAGTTCCACTGAGTTACTGTTACCAGTATCTCATTCTTTCTAATATAGATATGTATAAATTTTGTTTGCAATCTAAAATGACAATCTGGACCGTGAAAAACTAAACTAGCTTAATCTTTCTGCATACACTTAATAAGATATTTGCATTATTTATTTGGAAAAAAGATTGTTAAAAAAGTTATTATGAGTCAGTAACCTGTTACCCATGAAGAAGATGCCCAATTTTATGCATCTCTGAAATTTACTAGTTGAAGACATAAAAACTTGTAGTGGCTGAACCCAAATCTACTAAGTTGAGACTAATAGTAAGACTCAAAATGTTTACAGTTATAGCGATTAACCACTGGAACATATTAGGAAGAGATGTGATAATTTCTCTTTGACACAGAGTGTTTAAATTGGGAGTGGGTGTCTGTCTGAATGATACGGTGTAGTTCAGCCCTGAGCTGAACTTCACACAAGAATGGCTGAAATAAATGGCATTGCTTCCACTGCATATAATGCCAGACCACATTCCCAAAATGGTTGCTTCTGTGAGTTTCTCAGTGTCTCTCTTGCCCAATTGTGAAGAGATGGAATAACAGTGTGTGGTCGAAAAAGGAAATTCTCTTGGACATAGCTATGAGAAGAATGATGTTAGATAAATTAAATTTAGGAAATCAGCAAGCTCAAACACCACTCAAAGTTTTAAAGACATATAAGAGAAAAATGGCTGAGCTACTGATATGATTTAACATGTGTAGAATCATAGAATCATCTAGGTTGGAAAAGACCTTTAAGATCATACAAGTCCATGTAATGTGTGTTGTTTGCAAGAAGGTTGACTTGTATTTATAAAATATACTTGAAGATGTCTGAAAGTTGTTCAAATAAATATGGGCAATTAGCTGTCGGGGGGGAAACAAAACAAAAGAAAAACAAAAACCAAAACCAACCAACCAAAAAAAAACCAAAAACCCACAACCAAAAGAGATGAGAGGTGTTATCTTACAGGAAGTTAACTTACTTGCATACATTTCATGATTGCAATTTTTGTGTTTGTCTGTGTGGATAGAATAGTATGAAGTAATTTTGCACCAGTTTTAGGTAACTCCATGAATGCTGTGTCTTAATAGTCTCAAACTTATGGAGAGAAGCATATGATACGTGGTTTATTCTAATCATCCCTTGAAGAATCAGATGATAGTCTTTTGTTAGAAATGAAATACCAGGCTAGATGTACTGTTCTTGTGTTTGCTATGCCAAAATCATGTGTTTCTATGGCAACAGAGTTAATCTATACTGTTTCAATTGGATGAACCCTGATAAATTTTGCTACCTAAAGTAATCTCAACTGTAGCCCCAGTGACATTAGTTGCATAAAATAAATTGTCTGAGTCTAGTCTTTGTCACTGTTTAACCAAGATGCATTAAAGAATTTGAGTAAGGTAATGCAGCAGTCCCTGTTCAGTACTACATTGTGATATGCAAAAACTGCCTTCTCTAAATCATGTTTTCTTAGCTACTGAAGTAACTAAGTCTAAGCAATCTGACTTTCTAACTTTTGTCTGATCACCTGCAATGGATGCATTTTGAAATTTAACCTCTCTAAAAATTAACATTTTAGTTGAACCTCTTTGCCACACAGCCTTGCAGAAGTTCAGCTAGAAAAGATACTCTCACAATATTTCTAAGCTTGGTTCCCACCTCCTTGGGTCAGTGCACCCCTTAGAAAAAACGGATTTTGTATCCAGCTCCCATAGATATCCAGATCCATCAAAGGCTTCAACTCAACCTTGTCTAGCGGATGCATTACAGTTTCACCTTCTAGGAATATATGATTTTGACTCAAATAAAGGCACCCATAGATTTTTTATGTTTAAAAGAAAAAAAACCCCAACAACCTCCTTTTTAGTGCCAGGAAAACCAGATCTCAGTTAAGGAATGACTGTGTATCATGTGTGTCTGCCCTTTGTATTCTTTGGCCTTAGGCTGTGGCTTCTTGAGGAGGCAGGAAATGCCCTGTGGCATTTCCCTGGCTTTGGAAGTGTTATTTCTTGTGAAGTTTCCCTCTTCAGATGAACTTGCAATTAGTAAAGACATGTCTGCTCCTGTAGTTATTTCTCTTTCCAGACCTGCTCTTGACCTTCTTCCTCAAAACTTAAAAGGGATCTTACATGGCTTTCAAGTTTCTTTGTCAAATGACCTTGGATGAGTATCAGTTTATTACATTTTCTTTGTAGATGGTTTGTTACTTCACTTTCCCTTGAATTCTTCAGATCTGCAGGTGTAAAGCAGCAAACACAACCTCTTTTATTCATAGTTTGTGCCACTTGGTTGAGGAATCACAAAAATTTAGGGACATCACTCCTGTGATAGACATAAGATTTGTTTTTCAACTCTACTGGATTCTAGCTCACTATGGAGATAGACAGCAGACAGGGTAAAAAAAGCCTGATTTCATACTACAGTGCAAATACCAAACTTCACACATGTTATATAAGAAAGCGGCCTTGAAATATATAATACTCCTGGATACGAGCAGGCAAAATACTCCTTAGACCTCATTTTAAAACTGCAGTTCAATCAACATACTCCAGATGGCACACAATGATGATAAAATTATGCGTGTGCTACTTTGAGGGATGGAATATGCAAACAGAAGTAGCTTGTTAACACAAAGCCTCTGGAAACCGCCTTCAGGACTGACAGTCATCTGTACACTCAGAAAACAAACAAAACTTTCAACTCTTTAAAAAACAGTGGTTTGGGGGAAAAAAAAAACAACAAACAAAAAACACCACCACAAAAAGCTGCTGTGCTAATCTGAATTATAATGCAGTAAACACAAAAGTTTCAAGAATTACCATCCTTTATATGCTAATAAATATTGAATGGCAGATGTTTTCCAAGCAGATAGATGATTAATTTGGCCCTAAGTTACAAATAAATACAAGATATATACATTTTTAAGGGAGAATATTACTTGAACGTAATTAGATGGCATATACAAATAACTTTGTATATTGAAGACACGTTACACTACCTTTTTCTCATTCTGAGTAAAAATTGTCTCAGTAATTAGTCCTAATTAAAATGGGTACTGCAGACTGCGAAGGGCAATTGTATCTGAACATTCAAGTGCTTAAATTTCAAGACTAATTCCATGAGACATTATACATGCCTGTATATATGACACAAGATAGAAGGCAATTCTCTGCTTACATTTTAGCAAATGATCAAAAACCATATTATATAAAAATTTTACAGACTAAAACTATAGAAGCCGATGAGGCTTTTGAGCTGTGGATAAAGTCTATACTTCAGGTGAAATGCTGAATGGTACAGGATGTAAGTGCTGGTTCTGATTTTGTGCTGAATGAGGACTATGTTTTTGAATAACTACACAATTAGCACAAAAAAACTTCTGGAACTTCTGTAGTTTCAGTGTTAATAAAATTTCTGACAAAAAGGCAGCTACGTTACACAAATCCTTCAAAGTGCTTGCACATGAGCCTTCTTGCTTTGCTGGCCAAAAGGCTACCTTCAGGCCTCATGGAAACGATTTTCCTGAAGCATTGGGCCCATCTTAGGCTAGGCAAAAGGTAAAGTAGTTGTCTAAAAGCCAACAGAAAATTCCACTAGTAGAGCAGCTTTCCCTACAACAACCCTCTGAAGCATATTTATTTTAAATAGTTTGTTCTGTAGTCTAGGTGGTTTTAGATAAATGCCACAGCAATGCTCCTTGTAAAGGCACAAATCTAGGTAAGTACTGTATTGTGCGAGGGGGCAAGGTTTACTTTTTGTAGTTCCACACATTGATTCTGATGAACATTTCATGCAAAAGGAGTTTCTGTAGTAGAACATTTCAGAATTCATGAATAGTAATCGAGCCCTTTAGTTCTGCACTAAACTTAAATCCATTATTCTCCATTTAAAGCAGACACATCATGTTGCTCTACAGAACACTGCTCTGTCAATTCAGTGCTTTTTTCAGTGAGCTGGGCTAGAATATTAAGCACTCGTTGCTCTCAGTATTCTTGCTGTGCTTGGCACATTTGGATTCCATTTGAAATAGGCAAATAGCAATTCTGTTGTTCATAATGAATAGCCTATACGTGTATATGCACCTTGCCTTTGAAAGGGGGAGCATATATTATTTGCCACATCTTGAATCTTTGGCAACCAGTTTGCTTCATTTCCTCTCTCTCTCTGCACATAAGCAGTGAAATGTAAAATGTAATAAAAGTCCCTGACAGATTTCTGTCCTCTATACCAAACAAACCAGTCTGCTTCAGCATTCAAAGTATACATATTTTTTTCTGTCATGGACAAATTAAAGAAACGCATGTGAAAAACCAGAGTCAAGTATGAAAGATTAAAGTATCTAAAAGCCCCCTTCCATGCTGAACATTTTTCAAGCCTTTGCTAGAGTGTAGCTACCACTGTGCCTGGGTTTTAGTATGCTGATGCAGCCAGATGTCTGTCCCTGCTGTGCTAGTGGCGATACAATTAGTTCTCTTCCAGTGTAAGTTTTTGTTGCTAAAGTTCTCTCAATACAGAGCTTAAACCCTGCTAGCATGTCCCGTTAAGTTTCTGCACTAGAAGGATTTTACGTTCATCATAAGCAATAAATCATGCAATTTTGCTTAAATGAATTATCTCATTTGAGAAAGGTGTGCTAAGCTGAATTTTATGAAAGCATGCCAAAAATCTTAAGTTTCCACCCTCCCAATTTTTTCCTGTTAGCTACACTTCTGTTAAATTTAGATCTCCATTTATAAGGTTTGCCTGCATAGAAGCTGGGGGGGGAGGAACTGAATAAAGCACCTGAAAAAAATGATCTCTATATTTTGCTTAACACATCTATATAGATTCCTGTGACTAAGAGAAATAATTCAAGGAAATACCTCATTTCCGTCCTTAGCATTCAAGTAACCCTGAAATCATGAGATTCTAAGGAAAACTTGTTATGATGCTTATCCAGCAAGCCACAGGAAGCATGATGTTTCTCTCTTCTGTACCAGCAAAGTTCATATATAGTTGTTTCTCTCTGAGCCACTTCTTTGTGTGTGGTGTTGAGATATAAAGCCTACTGTTTCTGTCTGCATTGGCCGACAGTATTTTTCCTGCGCATCAAGTAGATGTTAGTGTGAGGGTGATCAGTAAAAAGCTGAAGCTGCCAACACTATGATGATGGTTTAAAACCTAAGGTCGTTTAAAATGGGCATCGCAAGCCTTTACCAGCAATTAGCAAAAGTTAGATTGAAATGCTTCTGTGAAACAGGCTTTAGGGAGAGGGGACACTCAGCGAGGGTTTCTTCAGCACACCGCAGGCGGGTTCCAGCCATTGCAGCACCCATTTATACCTCTTGCCAGCTGCTGATGGCAGTGAATAACCTACACGTTTTATCTGGTGCGGTAACACTAATGGAAAGGGAATCCCCTGTTTCCAGACAGCTAGCAGGACAAAGCAGCTTGAGACGACCTACAAACATATTCCGGTCTCCCCAGCTCAGGGGATGTTAATGAAGTGCTTTAAGATTGCCAATTATAACTGTCTTGTTTGAACTGAAAGATGTCTGAGGAATGGTGATGCTAGTTTAGAAAATTGTTTAAAATGCAAATCACTGTCTTGCCTCACAATCAATTTTTCAAGAAAATAAGAAGGTAACACTTCAGAATTTAAAGACTGTAATTTGAAGTTAATATTAATGCTTGGACGCTTGGATTGCAAAGGTAATTGACCCAGAGCCTTATGTAGTGTACAAAGTAGATGCTCACCCAGAAAAGCCTTTTTTTTTTTTTTTCTTTCCCCCCCCTCAGAAAATGGAGACATTCTGCTACGGGCTGGGTTTTGTTCCTTGCAGAGGTCAAACCAGTGTCTGTTTGAAAAATTCATGATCCAGAAAAGGTAATTTTTAATGAATATTTATGAGAGATGTCCTTTCTTATCAGAGCTGTGCAAGTTTTCAGAAGCTTGCCACTAAGTCTGGCTTCTGATTTTTAGCAAAAAGCTTATGAGTTCAGTCTGAGAAAATAGTCAGGTTACATTTTTGTCTAGCTTTTTCTGGTATGTACCTTTTTGCATAGGAAGATACATCACTGTGATGCTTGTCTAATGCATCATATACAGGGTTTGGGGTTTTTTCTATAGGAGACTAGTACTTTGAGAAGGTTAATGTTTTCATTTCATTCTATTATTTCAGTGTTACTCACTCAAAAAAACCCATCACAAAAATAAACATAAGCTGATGAGTTCATATAATTCATTTCTGTAATAAACTGTGTGTAGCTAGAGTTGCTGAAGATCATTAACTAGAAGGCTTTGCTAGAGTAGTTTGCTTTTTTTGAGTCTCAAATCATAACGGCAAAGCCTCAGAGGACTGCTGAACAATAGGCCAAAAGAATATTTTTTGCCGTTGCTTTTGGTTTTAACATCATTGCAGCCCCTAGAAGCTGAGATTGGTGTTTGGTCTTCTGTTCATAATGGCTCTTAAGCAACTGTGTGCCTAAGAGCCTTATTTTGCACACAGCAGAGGGAAAAAGGGGTCTGGAGCCAGAAGTGCTCAGAGGTGCGGTGACTTGCCAAAGCCATAGGGCAGGGAAAGGCTGGAGCATTATCGCGACCAACTTCCAGACTGAGTCTTCTATTCCCTGGGCAATGAATGTTGCCTTTAAGTAAGTCCATTAAAATTTCCATGCAAAGTATTTCACGAAAAAATATTGCTCCTAAGTCTATCTACAGTCATAAAGGATAATTAAAGTATTGGATTCTGATTTCCTCTCACAGTTGTATAGTTTACTGTGCAGAATTTTACTCGCTTTCCTCTCTCTTTTTTGTACCTTTTATACCTTGAAAAGACCTCACATTTTTCTGTCACTTTATTTCTCATACATGAGAGGTTTAGTTAACATGTTCTATCCTCCCTCAAAAATATTTTTAAATATTTAATATCTTATCTATTAAGTATTTTAGTGTACATTGCAATATAATTATTTCTATACATTATTTTAAAGCATGCATTTTAAAGCACGCAGTTTGATCACAGCAATGCATCTTTCATATAACACCACCTTGCTAGATGCCTTTACGCCCCGTGACCATCCTGGGGCCGGCATCAAAGAGGCAGATGTTGGTTAAGGTATGTTCAGCAAGGAAGGACTCTGATAGTGCCACTGCAGTCTGAATTTCTGCTCTGCCTGCTTAAGAGTTTCCTTTTATTTCCAGCCCTCTGGGCTGGCTCCCCCTGGAATTTCTTTTAGAGTTAATCCCATGTGGATGGGAATTATTCATGACTTAATTTAATACAGGAGTACCATTCTCAGCTGGTACGTAAGCAGGCATAGAGGTAATACATCCTCCAGATTCTTTTTAATGCGCTACCTGGTGAATGCTGACTTGGTAGACAATATCAAAAGTAGTGTTACCTTTCAATGGGATCTGGTAAGGTCCTGGTGAAAAACAGTCACCTCATGATAAGGTCTTGAGTTTCTTCAGTCCTTTTGAAAGATTTTAATGTCAATTATGTGTATAAAGTATACATTTACCTGAAAAAATAGGGAAAAGTATGTTAATAGAAGAAATGTAAACTCATGTGAACGTCCAAAATCATAGAGTGTATCTGATATTTTATGGGGAACAAGGGGGGAGGCACCAAAGCCAAAAACCCTAAATGAGTAATAATTACAGGTAAATTTTTATAAATATCTAAACAAGAAAATTTCAATAGCGTTTAGGATACCCAAGAATCCACACATTCCAATGAGTGTCACTGAACTTAAATCATAAAATATTCTCTAAAACTGTTAATTTTATTCTTGCTGTTATATACCTAATAAATAGAGGAGGAAGAATCTTGAAGAACAGCTTGTTTTGGAAAATAGCAAAGGCAAGTATGTGACTACCTGTTTTGACTATCTGTCCTTGGCTTAGATAACTATTTCTAATAGATTTGATGAAAACTGTGATAGAGTGTCTGGTGTAAAGTTAACAATTGTATCTCAGCAGTCACGTTGAATTGCAACAAACTATTAAGGGACTAAACCTAGAAAATTAAAATGGAGTTAAAGTCCTCTGTTGCTTAGAGTTAAACCTGTCTGACTCTGTCTGTGCCATTTTCCCCCCCTCTTTGCATATTTTTCCTCTCACATCAATGAATGCATTGGAAAGAGTAGTTCTGCTTAATGATGGTTTCTCCTGTGCCTTCACCATTCATGCATAATTTAGCTTTGAGAAGATAAAGTAGGAGTGGTGGTTAACCTGACTGCAGCCTTCCAGAATAGATTGATTTGATGAGGAAAATCATGCAGCGTTTATTGTTGGGTTGTTGCTTTTTTCCCCTCAAGAACTGTGCAGTAGTGCTTCTGTTCCTGAGTAATGGGAAATGTTCTCAAAGTGCAAAATGAAGCATCTTTTAGAAATAACAATAAGTGCATAATGAGACATGCAAGTGGCTGCCAGCGAACAGTACCTTTTTCTACCTCTTTTACATACCTTTTGTACAGTCCTACATCTACATACAGTCTGTTTCTCCTTTATTCCCTCTTGTGCTGTTTAGGACTAGGTGTCAATTTTTTAATTTTTTTTTTTTTTTTCATGGAAAATAAATAGTAATATACTGACAACTCATAAAGATACCTTGTTTTTTCTCATCAGTGACTGCAGTCAAGCCTCATCTTTAATTAATAGCTTAACTGATTAGTCCTATTTAAGAAATCATGCCTGCAAGGTTGAAATATATGCTTCTTTTTGCACTAGGCAGTCTCGTACTCCTACCTCCTACCCTCCTCCTTCGCTCCATGGCTGCACTGATTTCTTCACTCACATTTTGGTTGCTCAACTTATTCTGGCTGGACGCTGTAGATACCATTCAGTAAGCTGACTGAAATGTATCTTCTCCTCAGGTCAAATGCTTTTAAGAAGCTGGTATTTTCTAGCTGGAAAAAAAAAAAAAGAAAAAAAAAAAAAGGATAAAAGCTTTGATACTCTGGGTACATCTGGTTGGCAGGCTCTGGATAAGCAAAATAACAGAAGCACTGTATTTTTTTTTTCTTCTTTTCTTCTTTCTTCTTCTCTAACATCTAGAGATAAAGGTGAAAGGTCCTTTCTCTTACAATTTAACACTATACAGAGGAATTTTTGTAGCAGAAATGCAAAAGAGTATCTAAACACACTGAATAGTGACCTGAATTTTTGAAATTATTTGTAGGTTTTAGAGAGAAGAGAAACAGAAAGAGTAACCACAGGAGGATTTTTTTCCTTTTGGTAGGATCCGTAAGTCACTCTGTCAGAATCCAGGAGAAGGTTTAAGCACCCTCCTTGTTCTCTCATTTGTGGGTGCTGTGAGAGCAGAACCATGCACACAGGTGCATGTCTGATGGCGCAGGACAGTCTGCTGGCAGGAGGAATGATGGCGTGCACCTCAAGTAATGGGCGCAAGACCGGCATATGCTTAGGGTCATGGGGTATTGCTTCGTCACTGAATGTAGCAGTATGCCACGTGTTGCTAAATGTTTGAGGGGGAGAGAGGGGATCAGCAATTTGGGAAATCAGTGCCAAAACGGAACTGATAAAAAGATTCATCTTAACTGTCTTTAATGGTTATTTTTGACTGCAGATATTTTCTGAACAGAAATCATTGTCTGCTAGCTATTATTTTTAAACTGTTCTTTTAAAACAGAAGTTCTTTTAAAAAAATCCTATTAGGAAAGCTTTTATGTTCATTTTGGCCTCATACGTGAATTGCCATCTGAGTTGTCCAGCTCTGCTCCTGATGCAGTGAAATAGTTAAGCATTTCCTTAATGCCTTCACTGAAGTCAGGTTTAAGATTTGATACATTTCCTTTAAAAGACAATCTTATAAAAGAACTAGTCATTAATCAACCTCTGGAAATCACTAGCCACATTAAATAAAATCAAGGTCTGTATAAACCTGGACAAAAGTGCCAAAGAAGGTCTAACCTAAAGTAAAGTGGCACTTAGTGTTCCAGGGGCTTTTTTTTTTTTTTGTTTTTTTTTTTTTTTTTCTCCTCTCTGTATTCTTTTGAAAAGGATAAACAACCCAAGTCAAAACTCCAAGCACTCATTCATGTCATTCATGTCACTGCAATCCTTAAACACTGAGAATGAAAAGCATCTATACACCCACAATAATATGACTACCGCAGCTTTTTTTGTCTCAAGGGTGTCGGCTTCTGGTTTCTGGACAGCAATATCCCTTTGTCTCCCGCCAAAACAGGCAGCCTAGCTTCAAGGCTTGGACCCTAACTGGGCTTTGCAGCCCTTCATCACTTCCCTGTTGGGAGGAAGTTCTGCAGCTCTGAAATCCGCCTCGGTGGATTTATGTCTCAATTTGATGTCACAGCTTGGTTTTGATGTATGTTCTCCTTAGGGAGCTGCTGGGCAAGGTGTTTATAAACCCCTACTGAGAGTCCCTCCAAATAAACATATAAAAGTTGACTCGTCTATATGCAGTTGCTTCTTCCTTTCTAAAAGTATCATGGTGAAAAAATTGATTATAGAAATTCAGTCTCCCTATCTGAAAATAGAAGAAGACATTTTGAGAAACCCCATAGTGTCAGAAGAAAGCTAACTACTATTGAATGTAGTGAAATGTAATCAGGTTGTGAATAACCTGTAATTCACATACTTTACAAAGGGTTTTAAAATAGCTTTCTGAGGTTGAAGTAATTTCCCCCCTATTATTATACTTACAAATAAAATACCTTTTTAGGATTATTTTTTTTAATTTAAGGAATAGAGATTCTAAGATCACAGTAGGCTGCAAAAGAAGACTGCAATTTATGCAATAATTGAATAATCTCCTTAATATACTCTCTGTTGGGTACTCAGACACATTTGAAAGCCACTGCAAAATTTGATACTCCTCTGCAGCTCCACCGACTCTTTTGTGCTTCAGAAGTAACAGGAATTAAATATTAAAAATCATAGAGGTAGGGCACAGATCAGAAACGTAGAAAGGGGAACTCCCATCCTGTATGCTGGGCAGATTATGAGCTCCTTTTAAATGAACACAAAAATTATTCAACAACGCTATGCTATCAAAGTGTTGGGGTTTTTTTAACAACCCGGTAACTCATTGACTACCCCTTGATTGCTTGGGGATCCCTGCTCCTGTGACAAACTGCAGCTGACATTTGGTCTTAGGGCCGAAATCTGTGTGTGATGGGATGGAAAGCAGAGTCTTTCTCAGCCTTTCTTTTCTCAGTCATTGTGGGAATTCCATCGCTTACCACGTTTGTTTTCAGCCTTCTGGGTTTTTTAATTGATTTCGCGCTTTGTGACCTTTTGAACTCAGAGAAGTCATGTTTTAGCATTGAGAACTTGGGAGGTTTTGTACAGTTAATTGATGCTCGTCAGTACAAGCAGAAATAGCAGTCACTGAAGTCATTGTCTGGTCTCATAGAAATATACTGTGTGTGAGGGAAATTAGTACTGGTTATTTTAAAAATATAAATGTGGTAGATGAATTTTGGTTTAACTAAGAAAATATGAATAAATAGCTCATTAAAATAGTGAAAGCAAGAGAAAACCATAAAAAAAAATTGAGCAAAATGAACTGCACAGAGGAGCTAGCTGAAGAAATGTGTTACTGGACAACATTGGAAATACCCATGAAGTATATTTGATATGTCGCTATTAGTTATCTGTTAATTGGTTACTGGAATGAAGTATCTACATACCACAGTGAAATGTATATTCCTTCCAATTAAGCAGGCACTGCTATTTAGAAGGATGAGTGTTAATGAATGCTTTTTTACATTTGGTAAAATGTTATGTTCATATTTTCAAGAATATTCTTTAAAAAGGCAGTCTAATTAATGTTCCTTGATTTTAAAAACTTGATATTCACTTATGTAAAGGAAGTTCAAACTAACATTCTTTTCTAACTAAACAGGAGCCCACGAGCACCAACCTAGAATTTGTATCCTAGCTTCTATCTGAATATTTTCTCTCTTTGTTTTTTTCTGATTAAAGTGAAAACTCAAAGCAAATTGTGAAACTCAGTCATTTCTGTAGCATAACATCCCTGTATTAGAGACAAAATAAAATTTTAACAGGGTAAAGTGTGACATGTTGCTGAGAATCACTGCAAGTTTCTCCTATTGACTTTAAAATGTTATTTTCCATTTCAATAAAATCATTGGTCATTTCTTTATCTCCAGAAGAAAAGTTACTCAAAAGAATTTAGGGAATGAGTGGAAGACAACTTCACAATTAATTTGGTCTGATTCTGTGGCAATTGCATACTTATGTGTTGTTCTTGCAAATTGTATTGTATTCACTGCTTGCCACTCTGAATAGAACCACTGGATGGTTTGTGTTAGTAGCTGGAGTCTGTGGATACTCTAATTTAAGCAAATTTCCCGCTGACACTACTCAGAGAAGCACTGAGGGTCGGATAGCTGGAGTTCAGCTCCATGATATGCAGGGATTATAGAAAGAGACTAACAACTGTGAAGGGAGAACTATTTGCAGTGTGTAGCATTGTATTTTGGAGTTTTTGAATGATCGGGCTTTAAATCAGTGTGAAATAATATCTTTAAATTGCACGTTGGACTTTAGAAGGGAATTAACAAGTTGTGATTAAAATGCAATTTTTTTAGCACTTGTGTTTAATTTCCTTCTGTGTGTATTCAGACCTGCTGTGTTTTTTGTCAGAACACTATACAGCTTCCAATTATCTGATCTCTTTGTCTTTGACAAGCTGCTCTTTTTTAACATACCAATCTAGCTTTGCAAGCTATTAAAATTCAGTGGATGCCTTTACCTCAGGCCACATAAAGGGATCAACCAAAAGTCTGCAACTTTGGGCTGCAAGGACTACTTTTGAAAGTTCACATCTCCGGCTCCTCTTTTGTGGAGCAACAGTGACAACCAGCGGCCAGTCACCCAAAGTTGGCCAAGTTATTAATTGTGGATGTCCTTCAGATTACCAGCCACCCACGTCCGTTCTCCAAAGGTAAAGGCCCGAGCTAATTTATTTCCTTTTACTTGTCTTAACTATGGTGACGAGCTTAAAAGAGAGATGTGCTCTAGCAATTCAGTACAGAGCTGCCACGGCTGGGTCAAAAAGGTAGCTACTGACCCGTGTTGCTGTCCATATTTCGGTAGTGTATGTACACATGTCTGGCCATTAAACGTTTCAGTGGCTTGCTGGTGGTATATGACACAGGGATCAAATCAAATTTACTGTGCAAAGCAATCGTGCTTTAGTTCTTCTGAAGAGAAAAGGAAAAGGTTTGAAGAAAAAGGTTATCCTTTTCTACTGATCGGCAGTTAATACATAGATGGCACTTGAATGTAAATAATTTGAGAACAGCTTATGTTGTCTGCATTTTAGTTTATGACTTCTTCCTTGGAAACACAGATTTTATCTGAGAGAAGGAGTTACTCCTGCTGGTGATGCTGTAGAAACCGGGGTAAAAATAATCATATCCACTGCTTTTTAGTTTAACAAAGATAACAGTTTCATTTACACTCTGAAGTTCGAGCTAGCTGTACATTGCTAGCAGTTCTCTCGGGATCAGTGGGATTAGTTTTGCGGAGAGGTGCCCTTAACTTGAGGAAGATGCCAGAACTCAGCCCAAAGGAATTTGGTTTATATTGTTTAGAATTGTTCCATGTATAACATTTACTGGCTTAGCGCAAGGTAAATAGTTTATATCAGGCTGGAAATATGGTAACAGCAGCCCTCAAAGCATCTTATGACATTTCTCCTCCTTATCAAAGATCCTTTTTCCCTCACTATACTAAAGTGAGGAAAAAAAAAAAAAGGGGTGGGGGAAAAAATTTTAAAAATCTCCAAACCTTCATTTCCTCTTCTCTGGCACTGCTTTACAAGTGCTTATGGCAAATTTGCTTCTGTAATCATAACTTGAACCCATCTGGGGATGAGATTGGCTGCTAGCTTAGTATTTCCACTTAACATATTCATGATTAGCATGCACAGAAGGAGTAGAATTAGGATGAATGTTTTTGGAACAGTACAGATAAATCCTCATAAATGTAGTACAACAGCTCTGGAAATGCACAGTGCTGAAATGTAATGAAGCTGAACTCTGTAGAGAGTTTGGTATTCTCAGTACCATGCCTCTCCTAATGAACTCATTTAGATTAGAAAATGGATTTAATATTTTATTGGAATTAACCTGAGCCGGTAAAGAGGATTACAATTTCTTTCCATAAATATGGTGATATTACAGGGTGAGGTAGCAT
This sequence comes from Aramus guarauna, assembly GCA_013400195.1. Classification (NCBI taxonomy): domain Eukaryota; kingdom Metazoa; phylum Chordata; class Aves; order Gruiformes; family Aramidae; genus Aramus; species Aramus guarauna. Next base: position 12,017 of record VXBL01002532.1, on the reverse strand, counting down.
GTTACATGAATATTAAGCATTTTATGAGCATTGTCATGAAGCCAGAAAGAGTATAAGGTAATTAGGTTTTAATATAGTGATACTGTTCTTATAATAATTAAATTTGAAATGTAATAAAACTATATTTGAAAATTATTTAAATCCATATTTTGTTGCATTTTCACAACTTTAAAATTGCATGTTTTCCCTAAAGAATTGATTTCAACAGTTTATTTTTAAACATGGAAAACTAAAAATACCACAGCTCCTTCAGACAGGGAACAAGACACATTCTAAGAAAGAAGAAAGAAGGTACGTTTCTTCCATTTTCTCTATAACAGTATCTGCTGCTGGGAGAAAACATGTAGAAATCAGGGAAAAAATCTTGACATAAACACATTATTTTTCTTTATTTTTCAAAATCTTGCAGAGTTGTATCCCAGTGTTGCTTCTGTCTCTTGGACTGTCTTTTATACTCACAAACGCATTCTTAATCACAGTCTATGTTCTCCTACTTTTGAAAGGTTATTTTATGAAAAAAAGGACTAAATCATTGTCATCTTAATTATCTTTATACATTGTACAACAAAAAAAAAAAAACAAAAACCAACCACCAAGCACAAAGGAGTACTGCAAAAGTTTGGTAATACTAGAGCATTACTGTAAGCAATTTTTATTTTTTTAAAATGACATTTAGGGCCTAAAATTGCCTTCAATATGGACTGTAAAAATCATTCCTGCATATCTGAACAATTACTAATTTTACCAGTTGAAATGCAGTGAACACTGTGCTGGAGAATAGCTCTGAGCCTGAGGGAAGTACAGAACAAATACAGGTAAAGCTGAATAATTCAGAATAGATGCAATTGGAAGTATGGACTGACTTCTTGAGAGAATTTCCCCCTACTATCAAAGCTTTTCACTTAAAATGCCCAAATACACAGAATTAATTTGTGAGGTCACTAAGAAGGATTGTTTCTTTGTAGGAACCTTTCAGCAATTTATTTCAACAACGGAGTAGCATTTCCAATCTGTTTAGGTTATGAGAAAGATCAACAACAGAAAAGCTAGCACAGTCAGTTCTTAGAGTGATGTTTTTTTGTGCTGGAAAAAATAACCTTAAATACAAAGTATTGGGATGGGAATGTGGAAAGAGAACAATGTCAACAAGTAGGAGCTTTCTGAGGATGGACAAGGAGTAGCTGGGATGGTTAAACTAGAAAATATACCATGTCATGAATATGGTAATTTGAATAAAATAAAGTAAAAGTTAAATAGCTGTATTTAATGTGAAAGCTTTTTTTTTTCCTTCACCCAGTCCCAAAATATACATTATGAGGCAGCATAGAATCTGCTACAAGATTACATATGTCTGATCACTGCTACCTGGCCAGGGCTTTATTTGGTTCAGAAATTCTGAGGGACAGTCTGATAATTCAGAATTTTGTTGCATTGCAATCTAGATTGAGCAATGGAATAAAAATTCAGAACTAAAAAAAAAAAAAAAA
>VXBL01002532.1:0-10486 GCA_013400195.1 Aramus guarauna | reverse complement strand
AAAAAAAAAAAAAAGAATTACCTATGAAATCTCATGGGTTTAGATTGGTTTATTGAACCTGAAAAGATGTTTCCAGAACATTTTGTTTTCTCAGGGAAGATGAATAATGGGAGCTCCTTTATTTTCTGTTGGTCTGGGTCTTGTTATACCTAAAACCACTCTAAAAATTACCATTACACCTATGCAGAATGGGAGATGTAATGCAGTTTATTCAAGAAAATGAGGTCCTGGTTATGAGTCAAAAAATGATGCAGGATGGGAGGAAACTATATTTCAGTGCTTTCATGAGTCATTTCAAAACACTTTGCATGTTGGTACTGATCAGAGCCTTAATGCACTCTGGATCCTTTCATTATTCTCAGTATCACATGTATCAACAAAAAACTTGGAGGAGCTGGGAGTTGTGCCTACTTCCCCTCAAGGCCAGACCTGAATTTGCAAAATGTTAAACTCTAAAAATTTGGCTAGGTGTCTAACTGGGAGGTGATAAATTCTATCTTGGATTTCCACTAGTTTTGAACAAATGTATATCTATTCATGGACTGCTGAGTCAATGTTATTAATCCTAAAAAAAACCAAACAAACAAAGAAAAAAGGAAAACAAGAAAACAGGAAACAAGATCCCCAAATTTAAATTTTTTTAAGAGTTTGGATTTTTTTCTAAATTCTGGTGGTGGTTGTTGTTGTTATCTTTATTCTCTTCGTTCTGTGTATCTGGAATTGTTTATGTGCATCACTTATTTTGGCATTCCTGCCATACTTTGGAAGAGAAGTTACAGAGTCACTTATCTACGTAATATTAGTCTTCTTGACCGGCAATTAATTATGGCATCAGTTTTTTACATTATTCTGAGTGCTACCAGCCTCAACACTTCTTCAGGGAACCTGATGACTACAAACGGCTTCTCCTTGAAAGAAAATCTCAAGAGGTGGCACTTCTTTTTATTGAATTTTGATTTTCCTATGCTTACAGCATAGTCGTAAGCGAAGGTATGTATCGGGCTTGAACAGTAAGCAAGTGGGTTACAATGACAAATGGTAGAACTAAAATTTTTAGTAACAATGTCTTAATAGCACAACATTGAGTTGTAATTGTTCTTTTGTTATAAATATATTTTCTTCCTTGGGCTTTTATCTCTGCTCTCACTCAATTTTTTTCATTTTCATAATTAATTAAAATGGCGATGTTCTATAACCAGTGATTGAATTATATGATATTACTTGCCTAAGGCGATCAAAATTAATCAAAATAAGGAGTGAAAGTTTTGCTATTTTTAATACAGCTGATTTGATTCCTGGGGTTTTGATCAAATTAAATGAAGGATCAAATTAACCAGTGATTAAATTGAGTAAAAGGCACTTTGTATGCCTGAAATATATTTTAATTTAATTAATTTCGAGATACAAAATATTAACTGGTGTTTTAAAAATTCATTTTTACTTCAGTGTTTAATTTTCTAGAAACTATTTCCTTGTCAAGGTTAGAATCTTTTGTAAGAGAAAAAACATGCTTTTAAAATAATCCCCTGCATAACCCTTTATTTTTTTTCCCCATACTTTTTTATGCTTGTAGAGAATCCTTTGCACTCATAAACCACTATTCCAAAGCTCCTGAACTCAGCCTACAAAGACTCGATGAGCAAATGGCCAGTGTAGCAGAAATCCGAGTCTCCTCAGAACAGAACCTGCCAACCTGAGCAGACAGCTCTGACTGCAAAAGACCTTGAGCTGTTACCATTTCACCCACGCGTTTGCCGAAGTGGTACGGTTTTGTCACAGAGCGTTTCATTTACGTTTTGTTACAAGCTAGTTCATATCATGTTTGTTTAATGGACTGGGGCAACTTTTTACTATACATCACTACTTGTAAAGTAATTGAGAAATGAGATTTCTGTTTATGGTGCAGAAACGGTCTGCATGAGAACAAAATCATTCACAATTTTTTTGTTTGCATGGTAAAAACAAAGCTTGAAACTCTGCTCTTGATTCCTACTGGGAGTTTGCACTGACTGATGGAGAGGAGCTGACCCAACTGGGGCACAACTGCAAGAAGCTGAGGCAAGAGGTAATATTCTTAAAGGTGGTTTTTATTTAACATTTAATGTTCCTCAGAATCAGAGAATAACATAGCAAAAAGGCAGGGTGACAAACAGGGTGCAATTTTGTGAGCTGCAATATTAGGTAAGAGTTACCTTATATTGAAATGCTTCTCTTCCACTCTTTACTGTTAATAGAAGTGAAATAAAGGTGCAAGTGTGTAAACATACCAAAGATTGATTAAAGATACTTGATGTTGTGTATCAAGGCTGAGTGTATTTACGCATTTGAGGCACTTAGAAATTTCAAGCAGAATGTATTGGCTGTAATTGCAGTCTAATCTCATTGTTCTTTAAGTCCTGGAAAAGGCATACTTAAAGGATTAGATCTATTTAGTGTGATCAGCATGGTCAGTCCATTGCTGCTATTTTTGATTAATGCATTTATACTCTCAAAAGGGTGGGAGGAGAAAGAAAATTGAAAAAGGACACTTAGAGCAATATGAAAGTACTGTCATTCTCTAAGTAGTATTTTATAGTAACTTGTGGTGTCATTTTGAAATAACCATTACCAAGAGGTGAACAACTGGCACAACCGGGATGCTAGCTTATTCTGTGCTTTGTGCTTGGAAATGGTTGTTAGCCGGTGGGAACAGAAGCTGTGAGATAAAATTTTGGTATCGACAGGTTGATAGTCCTGGTGATAACCTCAGGAGAAGCCTGTAAGACAGGAAAAGGCACAAGCTGCTAGATAGTTCAGAGATTTATGGCTGATAGACCCAAACAGTGAAGCAACTGAGAACCCTAGCATTGCATAGCTTATAAATATCAGGTTTGTGGCCTTAAGGATAAGGTCAGCTTTACTCTACTGGCTTGTCTTACATGTACTGTAACCTTCTGCATCAACGCTTTCTTTGGCTCTCTACCTAACATGGGTATTTTGGGTTGTTAGGATGCACAGTGCCTGCATAAATATCAGATGTCCACTGGTGGCATCTAAGTCTGCTGGTGCCTGCAGTTTTGCAAAATGTTTTACTACATAGAAAAATACGATGTCTAAGAAACCCTACATGCAACTTCCTTTATAGAATCTAAATTGATTTCCTGTCACAATTTTTTATTTATATTTGATAACGAATGTTTAATTCAGTGGGAAAAAGATTTTGAGGTTCCTCTTCTGGCCTTGCTATCAATTTTGAATTAGAGTTTGGACCTGCATTTCAATAACTTTTTCTTTCTATTCACTGACCTGCAAAAATGAATATAATTCTATTTATTTATTTTATATGGTAGTTGCCTGACTGATGCATTTTAAGGTCCTTGGATAAATGCTGTCACAGAGCAAAGTCCTTTTATGGTGTTTGCACTGTGCATTTTAAAACTGCAAGTAAAATATTTGGATAATTGTTTTTATGAGTGTTATCAAAAGTATTTTGGGTAATGCTTGGAACTGCAGGCAGTTTGATGCAAAAGGTCAGGTATGTAACTATATTTCTATTGCATCCTTGATAGCTATTATATTTTCTGTACCAGTTTTAACCTTGAATATTAGTTACATGACATCTGTGAGTTCTTGAGCCTTGTGTATTATTTTCTCAAATCTTGATGATTTATAGAAGTAGTTCTTCAATCAGTAACATTTCTTCCATTGTACTTACTTCTTCCTACTTCCCACTTAAATTTAAGAACATCAGTTATTTAAAAGATGCAAAGACTAAACCCAACCCTTTTAACATTCCACTACCTACCTGTTATTCTCTCTGTTTTTTTCTCTGATGGACATAATCAAAATTCTTCTGCATCCTCTTTGGTGTTATGTTCTTTACATGACATCTAGAGGCCAAAATTGATGCGAGCTGTAATTAATCTTTCCATAAGGCTTTATAGACCCATTGGTAAACCAGAGATAGGAATCACACTGTCTGCATACATAAAATTACTGAACATCCCAAAACAAATCTGCATTCAGACACTGTATTTCATGGTGTCATCATCCAGCAGATGTAAAAGATCTGTTGAGGTAAAAAAAAGAAGTGTGAAAAACAAAGACTGCATTTGTTTTTATATGCAATCCCCTGTGCAATTAATTCATACACAAGTTGTACAGTAATCTAATTAGAGCATCTGACATTTGCCTGTGACAGCCAGAACCCTTTAGGTAATCAATAATGCTAATATAAGATGCCTGATTAAATACACCTTCATTGCCATCTGTACTCTCAAGTTGATATGCAAATTCACCTTCCCTGTATCATTTCTAATTCTTATCTTCTGATTCTTGCTTTTAACTATATCTATATGCATCCGTCAAAAGACCAAAAGGACCAAATTTTGCTATATAAGCACAATAATTTATACTGTTGTAATTTCATGTGCATTCTGTGAGCTGCTTCAAAACATCTCATTCAATAAGCTTGAGTTACATTAAGTCATTGTTATGTGTTTCTAAACATATTACTAAATACAGCAAGCAAAAAAACCCCTTGTATTGCTTTAAAGATTAAGTTTACATAGCCAAAATAAGGACCACAAATAATTATTTTTTATTTTTTCTGCTTTATTAACAAGGAATAGTAAATATTCATTCTGTGATGATGCATGCAGGAAAATACTTAACCCCTGTTGAAGAGAAAGACCTTTTTCTATAAATTGCTGTGCTTCTCAGATCTGGTTTATCATTTTAAACTATCTATTCTAACTTCTCTCCTCCCTCCCCTCTAAGACTGTATATCAGGTTTACTATTATCCATAGCCTGGTAAAAACAGTCTCTCAGGATTCAGCCCATTGATTAGCAATTAGCTAAGCTTGTTTCAAGTCATAAACACTTTAGACCTTGAACTGATGTTTACACTGAACCTTCCTAACTAGTTCATACTTATTCCTGTAGCCTTGAAACTCATTTTGGACTACCAACATTCAACTGCAGGTGCTTGGATGTGCAAGTGAGGTCACTATCAATAATAGTAATCATCTTCTGTATAACATTTTGCCTAAAAATGTCGTATTGCTTTAGAAGTCTTAAAAATGGGATCACAGTGAAGTCTGCATTTAGTACTTCTTCTCAATCTTCTGAGGCCTTGTTCAAAATGGCCGGTCTGGGAGTGGTGGGACAGTCTGGTCCCATTGCGTGGGCGGGCAGGGGCCTTCAAGGTGCCCTGGAGATGAGAGGGGGAGTTCCTGCCAGTGCCAAGAACTGGAGAAATTAGGAGCACACTGGAAGCAGTTCCTGTTACATTTGTCTGCAGTTACTGACCCTAATTGGTTACAATTATTTATTTCTTCAACAAAACACTTTTTGAGCCAAAATGTCAAATGTCATGTTGGTTTTTTGCGTTCTCATGAAGAGTAATGATTATCTATGATTGTGCTTCTAAAACAGTTTTAAATTATATTCACTTAGTACATTAACATTCTTTTAATAGCAAGGACTGTGCATCAATTTGATGTTTTGATGGCTAGACCTAACACAGCACAATACTAGAACATGTTAAAAAGTACCTGAGGAAATTACAGGCCTAAATTTTGGTGACTGTCACTCTGACTTTCTCCCCGAGGTTACCCAGATAGCTTTGAAATTACTAACTTTTGTCTTGTATATTTGAAAGAAATCCAGTCTACTCTGGAACAAGACTCAAACAACCAAAACATAGACATATGCATACACATATATTTCAGACAAGCTTCTCTCTGTTTTCCTGACCTGTAAAATAAAAACAAAACCTGAAGATATAAACCCAAAGCAAAATAAAAACCCTCTTTCCACTTCTTACTGTGCAATTTAAATCAGTTTTTCCTTCAGTGTATTCCAATACTTAAAGTAAACAGATGGAATAAGAAAGGATAAAGGTGACTTAAGATAAAATAAGAAAGGATGTTGAAGGTTTTATTGGAAATACCAGAAAATGTTTATTCATAGATTTCTCCGCAATAGTATTTATAAGTCTGTGTACTATGCGCATAAGTATTTACAAATAGTAGTTTTGTGTTCCTGAGGTTTTAGCATATCTTATTATTCAAGATGATTGTTATCTCTCTGGTATTCAAGTACTGTTTAAAAAAAAGCATATATTTTAGAATTAATTTGATTTACCACCTTCCCATTTCCTCAAAATATTTTTCTTATGGTAGGACTACACATGAGGGTTAGCATTGCTTTGAGTGAAGTTTAGAGGTATTTTTGTTTTATAACAACACATTTCAGGAGGATTACCACATCCTTTTGATATTTTTGTGCTTGAAGAACCAATTCATATCCTAAATAGTCCAGGGAATATGTTTGTCTAGTGTTTTTATTGTATTTAAATTACTTCAACAGGTATACTAATAATGCACAAGAAGAATGTAATGTTACTGTATCAGTTCTGATTTTACCTATATCTTAAATCATATTTTATTTCAACTTTAAGAGCAGATTCATCAACACTCTAAAGCAAGGAGAGCATGCCAGCCAGTTAAGCTGGATATTATGGTTGTTTTGCCTCTCCTCAGCACTGCTAAACAGTCAAGGCATGTTGATATTGCAGAAGATCCTTACTTTGAAATATTAGTGACATCAAGGTATTGTATAAGGGCAAAAAGGAGTGCCCAATCTCTGAGTCACAATTTCTACAACCTTTATGGGCATGTATGACAACATTTTTCTTGGTAGTGCTGTTTCCCCCACAGAGGGAATAGTGTGAAGGGAAGTTTTTCAGGAGCTGTTGCCCAAGTAGTATACGGCATATGATTTTTAAATTCCACGAGAATGGAGCTGAGTACTCCCTACAGGACATTTCTAATGCCTTTAACCAGTCTCCTTCAGGCTCTTGATGTATTACAAACACCAGAAGTTTTTCATGCAAATTTGTTTGACTAATTAGCTTTGATGTCACAGTAACCTACCAGTCTTTAAGTAAAATTAACTAATAATAACAGATAATAAACTTAACTTTTAATTTTCTTGAATTGAGGATTATATACAGGAATTCAACAGCTTTTAAAAATAAACTTAAAGAACATATAGTATTTTCTTTTCGAGGTAATTAGCGGAAAAAGACTGACATATGCTAAATGGGCCAACACTTTTCTTAAAGGAGTAAAATTTTAATTAACTTTAACTCAGATTAATTAACTACCTTATAATTTCTCAGAAAAACCAATTGTCCTCACAGCCTGCATAGTAATTTCAGGGATAATGTGCTACATTCATCACTTAATACAAAGAAGTCCTTGCAAGATGGAACTTGGTCAATACCAGCAGTGCCACAAATGAGATCCCCTCTGAGCCTTCTCTAGGCTGAGAGCCCCAGCTCTCTCAGACTTTCCTCACAGGAGAGATGTTCCAGTCCCTTAACCTTCTTTGAGGCCCGTCCCTGGACTCTCTCCAGTAGCTCCATCTCTGTCTTGTACTGGTGAGCCCAGCACTGGACACAGTACTCCAAGTGTGCTGAATAGAGGGGAAGTATCACCTGGCGTGTTTGCAAATAACACCAAGCTTTGACAAATTCAGTTTGACTTATCTGTTAACGACTTGGATAACCTTACACAGAATCAGGTCAATGACAAATCCCTTTGGGACCCCTTTTGATTCCATGCTTCTGGTTAGGCAATGACCATAGATAACTGTTCTCCAAGTATAGCCATAAGGCCATTTTTGCCTCCACTCTACCAGGTTTTCACACTGAACCTATTTTCTAGAAATCTATATTGAAAGTCAAGGCATACACCATTTGAGATTAATTTAGTTCTCTATGCATAGATGTCCAGTAACATTTTAGGAAACCTAAAATATCCTGCCTGGCCTCCAGCTGTCAGCTGGAAGACAGCAGATCTCCTTTGGGTTGTAAGTCATATCTGTCAGCCTTGTATGGTTGTCTTGGATGCCTTCAGGATAATGATATTATATTTAAGCAACTGAATCCCATCATGCTGTTTGGTTTTATGGGTGTTTTTTCCTCTTTACCCCTAGACTTTTTAAATTGTTTTAAAAATATTTTAGAAAGATTTGACATTATTTGCTCTTGACAGCTGTTACTTGTTTTCCTGTAATCTTCCAGGTGTTGTGTACTTTGGTTATTTATCCCAGAACTTTCCTAAGGAGTGAAGTTAAACTGTCTGTTCTTAATTCCCTGGCCCATATTTTTTTCTTTTTTCTCTTCTCGCCGCCCCCCCCCCAAAAAAAAAAAAAAAGAAAAAAGAATGTCACTATATTATCTATTTCTTGTCTTCTAGGATTTCATCTGTTCTCAACATATCAAGTGAATAGCAGCTGACCACAAAATAATAATCTGATCCTGATATAATAACATAGGAATCCAAATATACCAGAACTCAGTAATTTGGTGCAAATAAATTGTTATCTCTTCTCCCTTTACCATATTTGCTTTCCCACGCCACTGAATCCAGCATTGGCACTGCAGCTGTGAGCATGTGTCCCTAACTGCTAGATCTTTGGATGCATCCTTACTACTTCTGCTGCATAGAGCATTATCTTTCTGTAGAATAAAAACTTCAGCTACTATCCACCAGCCATCCTCAGCCACATTAAAATGATTGTAAAGTTTAACACAATTTTAGATCTATATACATGTGGTTATACTGAATCCCGTTAGTAGCACCTTTTTGCCTGCATGTACCATCACAAGCTGGCACCCGCAATCATAGCAAATGCTAACTCATTACTACGGTAGCAATATTTTCTACTGTTTTGAAGCAGTAGACTACAAGCAGTTTGAATCAAAGTAATGACCTACCAATAGGATCTTTGCCATTTATGCTTTAAATGTATTTTTAGTGAATAGGCCTTTAGGAAATCAATGAACAGCTCTGAAATGGTCATTTTTCAAATGGCTAATCTCTTCTTCAGCTTTTCCATTGTATCAGATATCAGGATCATTTAAGGCTGAAGCACAAACTACTTTTCTTTCTCAGAAAATCTTTCATTTCTTTTTTTTTATCTCAAGTTTCAGCTTTAGCTACTGGATTTGGGCAGCCCCTGGAATTTAAATACCAAATACCTTCCAAAGGACTGAATTCCTTACAAAAACACAGAAAATGAAATTAGGTTGAAAGATTATAATTATAAGCACCTATATCTTGGAGCTTTCATGTACACAGAACTCCCATCAATTTCAATATAAACCTATTTTCTCCATCTCTGTCACCAATGAGAATAATTTTATTCATAGGTTTTATGGAATACGAATTGTAGATTTAGTCCTGATATATCACCTTTAAAACAACAACAAGAGCAAAAAAGTAACATGCCGAAGAGCAGTACAACTCTGTAGAATTTTACTACAAACTTTGTACCAGCTTCAATGGCAAAGAAGAACCTCCAGTTTTCAGTGGTTCCTGTTTATACCACTGCTGCTTTGCGAGTGAAACATTAAAGATAAAACTATTCTTGAAATAATTGCAGGGTTACTTTTGTGTAAGAGAAAATGAGAGTTATTTGTTACCTACAGAAAAAAAAAATCTCAAGAATCAGGTTTTTACTTCAGTTTTAAACATTAAATATTTTCCACAGTCAGAACAGTCTTTAAATATTTAAAATAACCCTCTGGAAATTGAGTCACATCTACCTTTTTAACTGCATATGCGAACTTCTTGTTATATCTTTTGATGTGGTTCTTGGAATCTGTTTTTCTCTTGCACACTGGCAGTAGTGTAGTAATATGTAGTGTAACTAATAATACCCTTGTGCTATAATGAGCTGGAGGTGAAGTAACTTCATGTTCTTTTGGTGGCCCGATGGAGTCCTAGAACAGAGTTCAACACCCTTAGAGTACAAATAGAGGGATTCACCTTTGATGGGTCATTGTAGGTTCAAGATCTACACCAGTGTCAGTGAGGTGGTGCTGAAATAATTTTATAATTTCATATATGTACTGCTATACCAGTGATGTGGCATAAATTAGAGCTATAGATTCACGAATTCCTTTATTTTAAGATAAGCAACAATAAAAGGTCTTTTCATTGTGATTTGAAAAAAAAATCCTTGAATTTCCAGATTCCATGCAAGGTATAGGGTATTGAATTTTAAATAAACCTCAGAAAAGACAGCTTGAAAAATGGCAGTATAAATAGGTAGAGTGTATTTATATCTTCAGTACACATATTTCAACTGTCGTCTTCTCATTAATCAGAGTCAAATGTTTCGAAAAATTAATCAATTTCTGAAGTCACTCCAGGAGTACATACTTGTACATTTCCTTCTTTTTATTATTTTTAAAGAGGGATTTATTTAAAGGAATGACTGACAAGATTAATGATGCAAAGGGAGTATTTTTAGAAGTATATTTGATTGGACTTTGTAATAGTTCCACTATTAATTATTAGACTTTCCATTATAGGCAAAATAGAAAAAGAAGGAGAGGTGGTGGGGTGGCCCTGTATGCTAGGGAGTCTTTGATTGTTTACAGCTTAATGATGGTGAAGATAGAGTTGAGTGTTCATGGGTAAGAATCAG
>VXBL01002531.1:21779-34447 GCA_013400195.1 Aramus guarauna | reverse complement strand
TCCCAACAGTCCAGTCCTAGGAACCATCCCACCACATCTCTGTTATGCCAGTGAGATCATAGCCCTGCAGGCATGCGCATATCTCTAATTCCTTTTGTTTATTCTCCATGCTACCTGCATTTGCATAGAGGCATTTCAGTTGGGCCCACAGTGAAGCTGACTGAGTGGCTGGAGTGACTGGAATTCCTTTGAGGTAATTTGCTGGTATTTCCCTATTGGCTGCTATTACCTCAGGAGCCCCTGGCTCATCTCTGCTAGACTTCAAGTGTGCTGCAGTGGGCCCAGCACATCTCTGAGCAACATGCCCTCACTGGCACCCCATCCCTCTGACCTTGGTGTGTCATCCCATAGCGTGTTGCAGGCAAGCCTGATATTATCCCCCTCCCCTCAAGCCTCATTTAAAGATCTGTCAATGAGTCCTGCAAGCTCCTGGCAAAGACCCTCTTTCCCCTTTGAGAAAACTGAATTACATGTGATGCCAGCAACCCTGGTGCTGTGTAGGCCATCCCGTTGTCATAAAATCCAAAACTGTGGTGGTGACACCAGCCACGTGGCCGTGTATTGTTAGACTGGGTCCATCTGTTTCTCCCAATGTCACTGCCTAAAACTGGAAGAAGAGAGGAAAAAAACAACCTGTGCACCACATTCCATCAGCAACCATCCCATAACCATCCCATAATGAGGTATAATGCACTCTTAGCAAATTTGTGGACGGTACTGAATTCTGGGAGCGTAGTTGACACGTGTTAGGGCAGAGGTTTCAGACAGACCTTGATAAACTTGAGGATTGGGTCAACAGCAACATTGTGAAGTTTGGCAAGGAGTACATGAGAATGGTCTAGGATATTGAGGAAGTAACTATTCCGTTCCACCACACTGGTGAGAATGCCAGTGCTTGTCCATTTTTGGCTCTCCAGTTCAAACACAATATTTAAGATGCTAGAGTAAGTCCAACACGGGACTAATGATATTTAGGAGCATAGAGCACATGACTTACAAGGAGAAAAAGAAAGAATTGGGCTTTTTCAGTCTAGCAAAGTGAAGGCAAAGGGAAAAATCTAATAGCAACCTACAGCTACTTGAAGGTTAATTACAAAGGTAATGGACTCAAATACTTTTTGGTAGTGGACAGTATAATAAGATGGTATAGCAACACCCATGATTTGCCGGTTGGACAGTTCAAATTGAATGTTAGGAAAAACTATTGTACTAAAAGGGTAAGAACTGGAACAGGTGGGTCAAGAGTTTGTTGAATCTCCATCTATGGGCATTTCCATGACTGAACTAGACAAATTCATAACTGCCATAAGATTATCACATTATTGGTGATCATCCTGCTTTAAATGGGAGATTGGATTAAGTGATCTTCATCACTTCCAAGCAAATTTTCAGAGGTTCTGTAATTCTCAGTGAAAAGGTAGTTACAGTCAGCAATTTCAAAGCTTATTCTGATGCATAATAAAGCTGAAAAATAGTAAGATTGCCATCAATATTTAAAAATTACAAACTGGTATTTGCATGAGTTCAGGTCAGTGTCCTACTCATAACTGGGCTTCTTTTTCATTTAACTAATATAGCTTATTTTCTTCCATAAGCTTGTAGAGAAAGGATTTTTTTTTTTGACTGATAGTTGTAAATGCATATTTACATTTGTAATTTGATAATTAAAATTTGCAATACTTACTTTGTGAAGGAGAACATTTAATTATGAATTTATTTGTTCAGTAAAGTCCCATTCAAAAGCTACATCATGTCCAGTCTTTTTCATTAAAGTACTTAAAGACATGCGTGACCTTTAGTAGTTTGCTAAATTCTTATAGAATCAAGGTGAAAGTTTTGTATCTGAGCTTTTGGTGAGTGCCTGCAGAGATATTATAAACAATGTATTTATCTAGTACAGGAGGCTGAAAGAAGAATATACTTGGCTTCTGCAGAACAACTGTAAAACAATTTTTATATCTGACTTGGAATAAATTTTGTGCCCCAGTAAATTTTGACTGAGAAAATAAACTGGAGATAGGCAAAAATTTTTTTTCTTTGTTTAGCTAAATCATATGCTTTATGTGAATTATTCTAAATTAAATTGTAGGTCTAAGTAGCAATTTTCCTGTGCTCTAGAAAATGCCAAAACCATTTCCTGAAATGTTCTCTGAACACGGCCCTGTGAGGCAAAGAGAAAACAGCTGTTCCTATGGAACTCAGACAGGAACCAGAATAGCCAGCTGTTTATATTCACCAGCTCAAAGCAACCCAGTCCTTACATATAGGCACAGCAGTCTCTACTACTTTGTGTAAGGTGAGCAATTCAGAGCCTGTGTTGAATACAAACAGGCTTTCAGACTAAGTAACTTGAATTGCAGGCAATACATATCAAAGACCATGACACAGAGAAAGTAGACCACAGCCTCCTCTCTACCAGGTAATCCCTGGCACTGTGTTTAGCTGTCTGAAGATCTGCTGTACTTCCTCTTGTGTGAACTTACTATCTGCTCTTCGAGTGTGGCTATATTTGAAATGAGAATAAGGGTGCAGAAAAGGTAATGGGCTAGAAAATAAGAGGATTTTCATGTTTCTGAGGAGGGGTTTTTTTTGATGTTTCTGTAAGCAGTGATTGTGATAGTTATTTGCCGTGAGATCCCTGGTGGTGTAAATGCAAGCATACCTCAGGCTGCCCATGTGAAGTTAGCTCCCTTCTTGTTTTCCCAGCACTTCAATGCAACTCCATACACGTGTGTACCGTAGCTTTGGAGAACAGAAGCTGAAAAGGAAGAACATACTGCAATTACTTCATGTTTTGCTCTCATTTCTGCTTCTCTTCTTGCTCTTGTTTCCTGCATGGAAGTTTCCTCTTAGAAGCAAGAAAGTGGAAAGGAGTATAAAGTCCAAATTCACAATGTGCTTCATATACAATAATTTTTTTTTTTGTTCATGAAGTTCTAACACCTCTGAAAATTAATCCAGTGCTTTGTATTGGCTATACGATAGCTACAAGGTTGTTTGCTGGTTTGTTTTCTTTGTTTCTTTGGGTTTTTTTAAGTCAGGACTTGAGTTTTTCTTTGTATCAAGGAACTCCTTGCTGCATTACCTTAAAGAATTGCACATGCCAAAGAAAGAAGAGCCCTTTAGGTGTCAGTATAATGTAGCAGCATAAAATATCTTCTTAATAGTATCCTTTTCAAAAACTGCTTTCGAATTCAAACCCCCAAAACATGAAGCATTAGAAAGGTACCAAAAAAGTCTCTTACCCTTAGTGTTTTGTTAAATAAGTAGCAAGTAATCAGACAAGTACAACAGTAGCTCTGGGTACAATGTTGCCAAGTGGCAAAAGTTGCAATCTCTTGAAGTGCAAAACTCTACTTAGCTTCTGGAAGAGTAATTTTTTTCTAAAGATTATTAGTTTTTTATGGGGACCCAAATACCTTTTATCTCCACAGCTGCCATCCTGCTGAGAGACAGGCATATTTCACAGGCATGAAACTGCAAACAGAATGGCATAACTCTATCAGCAAAGTCTAAGGAAATCTAACTGGCACCAGGTCATCTGCAATATGTATCTTCTTCATATTCTGTGTAATTTTAGTTTCTTTTTCTGGTAAGTGCTTTAAGAGAGGACAGAACAAAAAAACCTCAGACATGTAAATGAGATATCACAGGCAAATGGGTAGGAGGGAATTGTTCATCATGAAGTGTTAATAGATTAATCTGTTAAATAAATAAACAAACAGTGAAGAAATAATAAAAATATTCTTATTTGTTGTTGATGTCCGTAGCAGTTTGAGGAAAGTAGAAATAGGATCTTATTACTGCCCTTTCTCACAGCACATTGATATGTTTCCTTGCTTGCCTGATTTGTGTGGAGGTTCTGCTCAACACCAGTGCTATTCACAGAGGAGCACTGGAAGAGATCTTTCTGAAACTGTAGCATCTATGTTTATCAATTAAAGGCCAGGAAAGGATTTCCAGTAGAAGCTTTCTCTGTCATGGCTATTGTATCCAGCTCTCTGTAGTATAAAGGATCTTAAGATTTATGCTTTTTCCCCAAAATTATGTGTTGTAGCAGTCAGAGGAGTGAATACAAAACATGGTACATAATTTTTCCAAATGTTTTTTGTTTTACAATCTTCCATTGAAGTTTCTGCAAAAAGGAGCTCTAAGATAACTGATCCAAACCAAGGAAAAACTTACATGAATTATTTAGAAATTCTCATGGCTACATTTTAGAAAGATCCTGTCATAGCCAAATTTTTATTTCCTTTTCAGTTTGGGATACCCTAAAACCTATAGTTTTAACAGGAAGTTAAAAGTGCCACATGAATGGCACTGGAGAAGTGTACAATATCAATTAGCTGTTAAGGAAGCCTTGAGCTACCACTGATCTGTTTGCTGGCATTGCACAGATCAGACGATATCCTTGTATTCCAGCAAAGTTAAGAAAAAGATTTTACAATAAAGCAGCTTGTTCAGTCGCTTTTCTACAGGTTTTAATTTAAAAAAAAATAAAATCTGGATACATTTCTGCTATTTAAAAGAAAAAGATAAAACTCCCTAGATTATAAAGTGTTCTTTTTTCATTTGGTCCAAAAAAGCGTGTCTTATTTCCGTGTAAAACCATCATGTTAAAATACACTGCTTAAAACATTCTTGCATGCAATCTTACCAG
This sequence comes from Aramus guarauna, assembly GCA_013400195.1. Lineage (NCBI taxonomy): Eukaryota > Metazoa > Chordata > Aves > Gruiformes > Aramidae > Aramus > Aramus guarauna. The sequence continues at coordinate 29,787 of VXBL01002531.1, read as the reverse complement.
TTGCAAATACTTTGTAACTGTCATATTCTGAGTTGCTAAGTGTCATTAAAAAGCACTGTCTTCTGCATACATACAGATGATGTTATGCTGATCATAAAAAGATCATTAACAGGGACTTCAATAACATGATTTTCTCTAGCACATTGGTTTGATAGATATGATCTAACTTATTTATAAAAAATTAAAATCACTCAGCAGAAAAAAGAACTGAACCTTGGTTTTATTGAAAAAAGGGGATAGCTAATCATATCAAAAGCATTACACAAATACACAGCACTATCCTTTTCAAAGCTTAATGCTTGTCATCTCTAAGTTTAAACAAAGCAGTATGTGCTGAAGAAATGAATTATGACTTTAATGTTTCACTATTACACATATTCCTTTAAAATTATACCTAGAATTTCAATTATCTGAAGTTTGAAAAGTTATGGTTTGATACAGTAACATTGATTGCTCTCCAATACTTTAAATTGAGAGGGTTTTCCATCATCTCATCTCCTGAGTATGTTACCAGATACTTAGTCTCTTACTCTGCAGCTTATTAATTAGAGTTTACTCTTATGCATGATTCTTTTATTAAATCACCAAGGTACAGATGCACAATCTATGATGTTTAGAGGCCACTTTAACAAATAAATCCTTAAAGCAAGTTTAATATAATATACTTCACAGAGGATCAGAAATACATACATTTTATCGTAACTGTAAAAATTTTCTAGTAACTACAGCACAGAAAAAAAATAATGTTCAGAACTGTGTAGAAGTAGTAAACTGTTCCATACCACATACGACTTCTTGCCTGGTTGTTAAAGGCAGAAGAGTCACACTGTTATCTCCAATGTTACATTTTTTGCTCATTTCTCCTTCTGCCAGTAATCAGGTGTCTGTAGCTTGGTCCTTCCTCCATTCTTAGTTGCTTTTGGACCAGTCATGATTGTGTGACCTTGCATGAGGAGGAACTGAAAGAGTTTCAATGACTTCTCTCACTCAGCTTCCACCTAGAAGCAACAGTCAGATCTGGTTTTGCCCTTCAGAATATCTAGAAATAGATCTGCTGTGCATAATTAAATTGTAGAGCTCATTTATGCCGTTTATTCTAAACACCCAAAATATTAATATGTTCCAAAAAAATTTAGACAAATTCATGAAGAATTTGGCTTTCAGTCACTATTAATCATAGTCATATAAGTGCATTCTGTAGTGTCTCAACTACATGGATACATGATGAGAAGTGGAAGGCATACATAGAAAAAGAATATTCTGTACTTCTGTTTCATGCAGTTCTTCCTGACAGTCCACTGCTAGAAATAGGATACTTTACTGGGACTATTAGCATGATGTAAAATCTGGCAAAGCGTCCTGGTTTTTGGCTGGGATAGAGTTAAGTTTCACAAGAAGCTGGGAGGGGACACAGCCAGGATAGGTGGCCCAAACTAGCCAAAGGGATATTCAATACTATGATACCATGCTCAGCATGTAAGGGGGGTGAACTGGCCATGAAGGAGGAGTCGTTCTGCGACAGGCTGAGCACCGGGCTCCTGGCGGTGAGCAAACTGCATTTGTGTATCACACACTTTGTATATTCTTTTATAAATACAGTTTTTATTTTCCTCTCCCTTTGCTGTCCCAGCAAACTTCTTATCCCAATACACAAGTTTTACCTTTGTCTTGTGATTCTCCTTCTCAACCCACTGGGAATGGGGAAGTGGGGAGGAGGCATGAGTGAGCAGCCATGTGGTGCATAGGTGCTGGCTGGGGCTAAACCACAAGATAATATACCTGTTCTCACATAGGTCCATTAAGGACTGTTCTGTGTCACTGGCATACTGCTTCATTTTAGTCTGTTACTAATTTTTCCTTTATGAAAACATCTCAGTTCCATTGAGTGAATTCCACACAAGTCCATTGATAGCTATATTGTTGTAGATTATATTAAATCTCTGTCGTTACAAATGAGAAGATTACTCATGAGATGTCCATAAAGTTAAATATCTCCAAACACACTTGTCCTCTTTTTTCTTTACTTTAGTCTACATAGGCTGTAAATACTCCGATCTTATTTTTCTTCATTTTCTTATTAAAAGAAATCTGAGGTTTAGGCTGCTTTCCAGCTTTCACTGGTAATGCTTTATTTGTTCTTTCACAGTATCTATTTTCATATCAGTCCTTTGGTTTTTTTCAAGCACATTTTTATTTTATCTGTGTACTTATTCCTATTCCCTTCCAATGGCAGTTCCTCCATGCTTTAAACTCCTCACCAATGCCAGCTGTTCCTTCTGTGGGGACATTTCTTATCTGTATAGACCCTGTCTCTCCGAAAGCTATTTTTTATTCTTCACAACACCAAAGTGCCATCCCATTCATGCTGCACCCCCAGCTAAATTTTCAATCTTCTTATGTTTCATGGTCTAAGGCTAAAAAACATACAAATGGCATTCCTAGTCCTGACATGTGTCAAGGTTCACATGTGCAAAACGCTGTTTGTGGTGATATTAATTGGAGAACAGTCACTCCTATCCTAGGAACTTTCATCAGCCTTGCATAAAACAGACCACAATAGTGCTGGTGGCATGAAAGAAATGCAGCCAGCATACAAATAAAGAATATGTTGTCTCCTGAACTTAGATTTCCCCAACTCCCCTGAATCCCTTCCACCAAGAGAAGAAATCTGAAATACTCCAGAAATGAAGTGCTGGGACACCACAGTCCTTAATGATGATAAGCTCACCATTTGAAGACAACCAAATAAGAATGCAAATTCTGTCTTGGCTCTATGGTAACCAAGTACTTTGCATACACTTAGTAGACCTGAGCTTCCACCTTCTCAATAATAAGTGCCATTTTGTAATCAGGTGTATTGGGTTTGCATGGCGAGGCTTTGTGAGGTTTTGTTAGCAGGGGGTGGGGCTACAGGGTTGGCTTCTGAGAGAAGCAGCTAGAAGCTTCCCCTGTGTCTAACAGAGCCAATGCCAGATGGCTCCAAGATGGACCCAAGACAAACCCACCACTGGCCAAGGCTGAGCCCATCAGTGACAGTGGTAGCGTCTCTGGGGTAACATATTTAAGAAGGAAAAAAAAACAATCTAGGGAGAGCTTTTGCAGCCAGAGACAGGAGTGAGAAGATGTGAGAAACTTTGCAGACGCCAAGGTCAATGCAGAAAGAGGGGGAGGAGGTGCTCCAGGCGCCGGAGCAGAGATTCCCCTGCAGCCCATGGTGAAGACCATGGTGAGGTAGGCTGTCCCCCTGCAGCCCATGGAGGAAGGACGAGGGGGTGTAGAGATTCCACCTGCAGCCTGTGGACGACCCCACACTGGACCAGGTGGAGACACCTGAAGAAAGCCGTGGCCCGGTGGGAAGCCCATGCTGGAGCAAGCTCCTGGCAGGACCTGTGGACTCATGAAGAGAGGAGCCCACGCGAGAGCAGGTTTGCTGGCAGGACTTGTGACCCCATGGGTGACTCATGCTGGAGCAGTCTGCTCCTGAAGGTCTGCATCCCATTGGAGAGACCCACACTGGAGTAGTTCGTGAAGAACTATAGCCTGTGGGAAGGACTCACTTTGGAGAAGTTCATTGAGGACTGTATCCCATAAGAGGGACCCCATGCTGGAGCAGGGGAAGAGTGTGAGGAGTCCTCCTCTGAGGATGAAGGAGCAGCAGAGGTAACAGCTTTTTTCTAAGTTGAGTCTACTTTGCCCGTGATGGTAATTGGTGAACAATCTCCTTATCTCAACCCATGAGCCTTCGGTTATACTTTTTCTCCCCTGTCTAGTTAAGGAGGGGAGTGACAGAGCAGCTCTGGTGGGCACTTGGCCTTCAGCCAGTGTGAACTCACCACAATGACCACTTTCATAAGATGACAAACAAACTCACATAGGAAAAATAAGTCAGTAAAGTTGAATAATTTAAAATGTTTTTACTCATTTCTTATTAGTTATGGTTAATTATGATCAGCTCTTAGGGTATGACAGAAGCTTTAAATCAGTTTAAATTTTTCAAGAGTGGACAGATGATTTTTTTTTTTGCTTGAAGTGGTTTCAGACGAGCAAAAAAGATTAAAAAAAAACCCCACAGTACGTATTGTTGCAGCTGAACTTCCTTCATTTATGGAAGTGAGTTATTTTTTATCTATGCTCAGTATATTTTTGTGGATCTGCAGTGGCATCTCCCTCCCATAAAAATTTGGAATGTCATTTTCCCCACGGTTCCTTTACCTTCTTTCTGACAAGTTTCTCTCCTTCACACTGTTTTCTCCTACAAAGAATAATTAGCTTCAAGAACAGAACCCAACTAACCTAATTTCCTCAGTTCATTTGAATCCTTACAGAGTTAAACTTATTTTGACATCCAATGTCTTGACAGGTGATAAATTTCAATGAGAAATCAGGGGTGAAGTGTAATGCAGAAAAGCAACTGGAAAGACAGGCAAGTATTTAAAATTTTCTTCATTACTGAAGAAAAAAGTCTTTATTTCTTTGCTTTCTAAATATGGCTGCTTAAAAGTCATTTCATAAATGAAGGTAATAGATACAGATTTTTTTTTTTTTTCCTTAGTAATCTATTTCTAGACTGCTTTGCTGGTATTATTGTAAAAAATAATTCACTGCTTTAGTTTCCAGCTAACGTTGCACACAGTCTATTGAGCTGCTAGCCTCAAAATTAAAATTTCAGTCAATTAATAGAATATTGTAAAAGGTGGTAAAGTCATTGAATTATTTCTTGAATTTAGGAAATTCACGGATATTATAGATTTCTTTAATATATTACAGTTATCTACATTCTTTAAACGCAGCAGATTCTACAACCATAGCCATACCCATAAAGCAATAAATTGAAGTGCACTGTTACATTATGCTGCCTACTCTACATGTAAAATAGAATAATCAAAGAAGTATAGTTCATAATTTGTTTAGATATATTAAAATAAGCTGCAGTTCTCTACCATTTTTAAGATTGGGGTGAAAAACACTCTACATACCTCCCCAGAGTGGCAGTATTGTTGTTTCTGTCAGAACAAAGGTGTTGATGTGACTTTACTACAAAATAGACTAACATATTTCTAGTTATGGTGTTTAAGTCTAATTATGCATACAGTGTTTACCAAACCTACCTAACAGACATACTGGTTCTGTCTTCTTGTGGGATTGGCCTCAGTAGCCTATTCCTAGACAGTCTGAGTCCTGTTAAAGCTGTCATGCACACTTTGAACTTATTATTTTTGTTGCAGGTTTTGTGACCTTTCAGGAGTCAAATGAGCAAAGATACATGACTGCACATGTGCATTTTCCGTCCATGTGAAATAAAAGTGTTTACTCCTACATCTGCCCTTTCATGAGAGTGCATAGGGAGTCTTCAAATTTCAGTTGCCATGACCTAAATCAATTTTGTATCTATGATTTATGCTAATTACCGATATTTTACTGTAGGCACTTGGGTTTTTTGTGAGGGTGGGAGGGTTATTTGGTGGTGGATTTTTTTAGGGGGTATTTCTGTTAAATTGTCTATATTTGTGTCTAGAAAGACCTTAATCAAAAAACACAGTTACTAGATCCAATTAACAAGTAATAGAATCAGATTTCTTATAGAAGCCTGTGAGTTTTCAAAGTGTTTTTACTTTTTTGAAACTAGGCCAGATTACTTGCAATCCAATTTTTATGCTTACAAAACATAAAACCTTTTAAAGGAAACACAGTCAGAGCAAAGTAACAATTTGGTTCTAATTGTATCAATTAACATTGGTTGGAGATTTTCCTGACTGTCATATCCTTTTTCTGTCCTATGGGAACTATGAGAATTTTTCTTTCAGGAAAGTTCATTTAATACCTTTCTCTCTGTTTAAGATTTTCCTTCTAGCTCTTCTGTCCTGAACCTTCTCCTTTTCTGAGTAATTGTTGATATGGAATGCTTTTATCAGTTGTAATAGTATCATTACCATGACAGAGTTGACTATAACTGCCCCCAAGTGTTTGTCATGGTTCAGCCCCAGCCAGTAGCTGAGCACCAGGCAGCTGCTTGCTCACNNACCTTGCCTTCCCATGTACCCCTGTACAACAGGTGCAAGGCTTTGGCTGTGGAAGACTGCTCAAAGGAGGATATGGATGACAGTTGAGCTACACCAGAGGCAGCACCTAGGCCAGAAAGGCCTGCACCTTGTGTTGTGACCACCCCCACAAAGAAGAAAAGGCAGGTTATAGTTGTAGGGGACTCCCTTCTGAGGGGTACAGAGGACCCAATATGCAGGGCAGACCCTCCTCTCAGAGAAGTCTGCTGCCTCTTGGGGGCCCACATTAAGGACATCACTAGGAAACTCCCCAGCCTGGTACAGACCTCTGACTACTAACCATTACTGCTCCTCTGTGTGGGTGGGGATGAAGCAGGGACAGATAATGCAAAAGCAATCAAAAGGGACTTCATGCTCTTGGGGTAGTCACTGAAGGATTCGGGAGCACAGGTAACATTCTCCTCCCTCCTTCCAGTTGATGGCAGCAACATTGGGAGGAACAGATGGACACAGTCCATAAATGCATGCCTGGTGTCAACACCACAACTTTGGGTTCTTTGACAATGGGACCGTCTACACAGCACCAGGCTTGATGAACTGATGGGATTCACCTCTCAAAGGGAGAAGAGGATCTTTGCCCAGGAACTAGCAGAACTCATTGACAGCTTTAAACTAGGCTTCGGAGGGGAGGGAGATACCATCAGACTTGCCTGCGACATGTTGTGGGATGACATGCCCAAGTTGGAGGGATGGGGTGCTGGTGAGGGCCCTCAGCCTATTGCTCAGAGACATGCTGGACACACTGCAGCATGCTCAAAGCCTAGAGGACATGAGACAGGGGCACCACACACAGCGGGAACCCACAGAGAAACATTGGGAGAATACATCAAAAGAATTCCATCCCCTCCAGCCAGTAAGTCAGACTCATTGGGAGCCCAACTGAAATGCCTCTATGCGAACACACATAGCATGGGGAATAAACAAGAGAAGTTGGAGACATGTGTGTGCCTGAAAGGCTATGACATTACTGGCATTAGAGAAACATGGTGGGATAGCTCCTATGACTGGAGTGTTGGGATGGAAGGATACAGGCTCTTTAGGAAGGACAGAAAAGGCAGATGAAGAGGGTGTGTCACTGTCTATGTCAATGACCAGTTGGAGTGCATGGAACTCCACCTGGGGATGGATGAGGAGCCGACTGAGGAGCTTATGGGTCAGGATTAGAGGGAGCACTGGGGCAGGAGACATCATAGCAGCGGTCTGCTACAGGCCATCTGACCAGGGAGACCAAGTGGATGAGGCCCTCTATAGGCAGATAGGAGCAGCCTCATGTTCTCAAGCCTTGGTCCTCATGGGGCACTTTAATGATCCTGACAACGCAGCAGAGCACAAGCAATCCAGGAAGTTCCTGGAATGTGTTGATGACAACTTCATCCTCCAAGTGATAGGAGAGCCTATGAGGAGAGGTGCTGTGCTGGACCTTGTTCTCACCAGCATGAGAGGCTGGTAAGGGATGTGAAACTTAAGGGCAGCCTTGGCTGCAGTGACTACAAATGGTGAAGTTCAAGATCCTCAGGGCAGCAAGGAGGGCACACAGCAACCTCATTACCCTGGACTTCAGGAGAGCAGACTTTGGCCTCTTCAGGGATCTGCTTGGTAGAATACCATGGGACAAAGTCCTGGAGGGAAGAGGGGCCCAAGAAAGGTGGCTAATATTCAAGGGTCACCTCCTCCAACCTCAAGAGCAATGCATACCAACAAAGTCAGGCATAAAACCCAAGAGGCCCCCATGGATGAACAAGGAGCTCCCCGGCAAAGTCAAACAAAAAAAAGAAAGCCTACAATGGGTGGGAGCAAGGGCAGGTAGCCTGGGAGGAATACAGAGAAACTGTCCAAGCAGCCAGGGATCAGGTTAGGAAACCCAAAGCCCTGATAAAAATAAATCTGTCCAGGGATGTTAACGACAACAAGAAAAGCTTCTATAGGTACGTTAGTGATAAAAGGAAGAT
>VXBL01002531.1:0-10906 GCA_013400195.1 Aramus guarauna | reverse complement strand
CCTGCAGCCTGTGGTGAAAACCATGGTGAAGTAGGATGACTCTCTGCAGCCCATGGAGGAACGATGATGGGGTGTAGAGATTCCAGCTACAGTCCATGGAGGACCCTATGCCAGAGAAGGTGGAGACACCTGAAGGAGTCTGTGACCCCATGGGAAGGCTGTGCTGGAGAAAGCTCCTGGTGGGATCTGTGGTCCCATGGAAAGAGGAGGCCATGCCAGGGCAGGTTTGCTGGCAGGACTTGTGACCCACTGGGGGACTCACACTGGAACAGTCTGGTCCTGAAGGTCTGCACCTAGAACGGACCCATGCTGGATTAGTTCATGAAGAACTGTAGCCCATGGGAAGAACGCATGTTGGAGAAGATCATGGAGGACTGTGTCTTGTGGGAGGGACACAAAACTGGAGCACGGGCAGAGTATGACGAGTCCTCCCCTGAGGAGGAAGAAGTAGCAGGAACAGCGTGCTGTCAACTGACCACAACCCNCTCTCTGCAGCCCATGGAGGAACGATGATGGGGTGTAGAGATTCCAGCTACAGTCCATGGAGGACCCTATGCCAGAGAAGGTGGAGACACCTGAAGGAGTCTGTGACCCCATGGGAAGGCTGTGCTGGAGAAAGCTCCTGGTGGGATCTGTGGTCCCATGGAAAGAGGAGGCCATGCCAGGGCAGGTTTGCTGGCAGGACTTGTGACCCACTGGGGGACTCACACTGGAACAGTCTGGTCCTGAAGGTCTGCACCTAGAACGGACCCATGCTGGATTAGTTCATGAAGAACTGTAGCCCATGGGAAGAACGCATGTTGGAGAAGATCATGGAGGACTGTGTCTTGTGGGAGGGACACAAAACTGGAGCACGGGCAGAGTATGACGAGTCCTCCCCTGAGGAGGAAGAAGTAGCAGGAACAGCGTGCTGTCAACTGACCACAACCCCCATTCCCCATCCCCTTGTGCCATTCATAGGAAAGAGGAAGGGAAATTAGAAGTAAAGATGAGCCTAAGAAGAAGGGAGGATTGCAGGGAGGTGTTTTAAGTTTTGGTTTTATTTCTCACTGCTCTACTCTGTTTTGCTCAGTAATAAATTAGATTATTTGGTATTTTTTTCCCCTCTGTTGACTCTGTTTTGCCCATGACAGTAACTGGTGAACAAACTCTTCCAGTCCTTATCTCAACCCACGAGCCCTTCGTTATATTTTCTGTCCCTTGTCCTGTTGAAGAAGTCAAGTCATAGAGTGCTGCTTGATGATGACATCAAACTGTGTGATGCAGTCAACATGATGGAGGGAAGGGATGCTGTCCAGAGGGACCTTGACAGGATTGACAGGTGGGCTTGTGTGAACCACAAAAACTGCATTGCATGTAGTTGGTGCAATCCGAAGCACAAACACCGACTGGGTGGAGAATGGATTGAGAGTTTGAACAGCACAAAATTTGAGCTTTGACACCACTATGTCAAAGTCTAACCTGTTGTTTATAATGTATTTCATAAGATGATGACATACTGTCTTCAGTCGTAATATAGATTGATAAACTAGTGTAATCGAAATCCAACATAAAGAAAGAAAAAAGAGAAATTTATATTTTTGCACTAGATTTTAACCCATATAGAATTTGATTATTAAAAAAATATAAAATTATGCTTAATATATTGACTCTATGAACAAATAAGGTTCAAAATTTTGTTTTTAACATTATGCAAATGTTTAATTAGCTGCAAAGCTCATTTTTTTCTGTTAAATTTATTTAACTCAGACAGAAAAAGATTGCTCTAACAAGTTTTTGTTTTATTTATCTATCACAATAGCATTTAGATAGTACATTCAACCCAGTCACTGATGAAGTGATAGAAAGCCTTAGATTTTCATAGATCGTCTTAAGTGCATAAAACACAATTTTTTTTCTCAGACACTGAATTCTAACTGTGTTTTATGACTCAGAAATGGCATGGAAGTAGTTTTACTATACCATAAATCCATGAATACCATATGAGCTTCTACAGCATTTAAAAAAATTACCAATCCCAATCTGTTTTGCCATATTTGCTTTGGGTTTTATTTTCCAACCAAAATGTACTTGTAGTATTTAAATCCTACATGCTAGTACCTTAATGTTAATAACTATGCATTATCATATAATTTGCTCTGGGTGTAAAACACCTGCGAACTCTTCTGCTAAGACCTGAACAACTTATTGAGTCTGCTAATTTTACTGAAGCAATGCAAAGAGCTGAGGCCAGTCACGTGAATGGACAGTCATGATACAAGTGAAACAGAATTTGCAGAAGTAATTTTTTTCTTCCTAGTTTAAGAATTAAAAGACACCTCCAGTGGAATAGCCAGGGTTTTCTTGGAGAGTGTGTGATGTCAGTGGGGAATTTGGTGTCATCCAGGTTCCAAGACACCATACTAGTCATCCGACAATTACTAAAGCTGAGTGAAGAGTGATCATGGTCAGAACACATTGCAAACATCTGATCCAGTGCATTACCTTTTTAATGTCTTTCACACCTCTATAGTGAAATAATGGGTGCTGAATAACATAGTTCACAAAATAGCCAGGTAAGAGTATCAGTGCAAACATCTCTCTCCATAAAAAATTTTATCACCGCTTAGAAACACATGAGAACATGCTGCTATTGAGAGATGCATGTTGGCATCATATAAGGTTCACCTCAGACATCATGGGTCATCTTTTCACTAATGAAACCAATATACAGTGTGTGTATATATATAAAAATATTTTCACTAATGAAAGGCAGTTGTGAAGCCATATATAAAGCTTTCTTTATATATAAGCATGGCCAGCCAATGAAAAAGCAATTTTCTCCATTTTTACATAGACTAATCTCTGTCTATCCTGATTGAAATCTCAAGTGGACTTTTAATAGGCTAAGCCTAAAGAGAGCTTTTGTTACCGAGAGCACCTTAGGTTATCTGCTGATCAAAGAATAAGATCCAATAAGTATTCCAAACAGCATTTAGATTTATTTAATAAGTAAGCATTTCTAGCAACTCTCAAAACCTTTTTTTAAGGATTGTAGGTTTATATAGCAATATGGTCATCAATAGAAACTAAAAAAAGATAAAGAAATGTTGTAGACATATTCATTCAGAAAGTCAAGTCTCTGGCAAAGAGAAAATTACAGATACTTATTAGAAATCATAAAAGGTAATGCAGAACACCACAGATGATAGTAGTGAAGCTGAACTTTCAATTATTGGTAACTGGAAATGAACTATTTTTAGATGAGAAAGTATAACAGTGATAATTTTAACAAAATACATTTTTTAAAAAAAGTAATGGTTTTCATTACTTGCTTGGTATCAAACTATCATTGTTCCAGATATGAATGTTTTTATATTTGCCCCAGAGTAATGAAGTTATGGAAAAAAATACTCTGTGACAATAGATTGTGTTGTGTTTCTTTAGCAGTGTGTGCATGCAGGCAGAAAGCTGCTGAAGCAACAAAAAACAGTACAGTTACAGCAAACAGTTTATGATTAGCATAATTTACAGTAAGATTCAGTAGCTTAATGAGAGAATATCTCATAGATTGTATATAATATTCAACACTAGTATAAGACTTCTTTGGCTTTCAAGGTAGGTTATATAGCAAGAACCCACTATAACACTCAAATTTGAAATAGACTTTAGCAAATCTTTTGTGCTTGGAAGTCTTTGATTTTGCATTCATGGAGTAAAATGAAAATGGAAGAAACTTTCTTCAGTTCATAAACATGGCCTTGTGTAGAAATATTGAGTTATTTATACAGTAGTGTTTTTTGCTCAGGACTGGTGGTTGATACATATATCATTAATGCAAATGTTTTTAACTGTCTTTTCTCAGGAATAGGATTTTCTTTATAATAATTGAAAAGTTATATGTAAATGTAGTTGAGAATAGTTATATTTACACTTAGAAATGAAGTAGAAATGTTTGAGTGTACAGATTTTTCTCTCTTGGAGTCACACAAGCCAGGTATCCAGTATACAGCATTAGATGACTATATCTTTACTCAGTTATTTTGATATTGAAATCACCATAGGGAGTCAAATGGGGCTTGAAGTAAAGTAGTATTACCTAAGAGAAAGGGTAGAGCAGTCAAAAACTATCATTAGTTTGTTGTGTTCCTGACAAAGACCAAGGCATAGATCTTGATGATTTGCACTACCTGGTCTATGGGTCACCTGTCTCACCATTTAGCCTGATGTCTTGACAAAACTGCTCTGATTGTTCACTTGTAAAGCTAACTTGGTAGGAATTATGTGCATTAGAAATTTCTTCTTTCTAATTGTGTACTTTGACTCAGAGCTTGCTTCAGTCTGCATAGTGTAACCTGCAAAATATCCCTGCTTTATGCTATAGAGCACAGGATGGAAAATGATCTCAAAATGCCAATTAAATGCTTCTTGTTCTGTTGTAAGATCAATAGAAAATTTATCCTGGTTCTTCCTGTGTCACGCAGGAGTTTTATGTGAGTTTATGCTTCACTGTGATTAACTTTTACTCTTTGTTTTATAATTTAACTGTGAAATGTCAGAATTCATAATTAAAATTATGTATGAGATGAGAATGTTCAGTCCTCAATAACACACTTTTGAAATATCTATGGTAAGTGCCTTTGAGCAAATGTGACATGCTATGGTCAATAGTAGGGTGTAACAAGACAATTCAGGCAAATTGATCCTGTAACTTAATAAACAGAAGACAAAGGATCTTCTACTTTAATTATATGAAAGGAACATTTTGATGACTTCTGAGTATGCATGACAGATGTTGCATGTAGGAACATAAATCAAATACTATTCTTTGTGTTTCCAAGTCTTCATGCTAACAAATCCAGAAATTGAATCTTTCTGAATGAATTACTGCCACCCTGAAAGAGAAGTTCTATGTCAAGCCAGAGATTGCAGGCTTGATACAGAATTCAGTGTGTGAGATCTTTGATATGTCTGCAGTTATGGAGGAAAATTGAGGGATCATACTCATCCCGTTCTTGCCTTAAAGGTTTATTAAACACCAACAGTTATAGTGTAACAGGTGAAATACGTGTGTTTGACAGAGATAGCTTGTTTCCCCAAGAAAATGTAACTGATGTGAAATGCATTTTAATGGACTTGAAATATGGCCACACACATTTGCATAAACAGTTACGCCTGCTGTGCAGTCTTACAGACACTTGGTGCTAAAATGGAATTGGAATTTGTGTAGTTGTGTTTATAGGAAACCATATTAGCATTGTGGTTAACTTTTGCAATTTTTCTAGTCTTGTTACTTACACTGTCCTTTAAAAGAAATATGTGCAAACATTTCCTTTCCGTAATGCTTCATTGCCTTGTCTTGCTGTACTATGTTATTTTACAATGAGAAGACCTAGGGTTTAAATTCGAAAGTATGTATTTGAATAGAATATCTAGAAAATATTTCAGGAATTATCACATATGCTTTGTAAGATTTGGCTAAACTTTTTCTTTTCTAACATTTGGGTTTATCTTTTCTACCTTCCAATAGTTTCACATAGTGGAATTTATTTTGTATCATGGATTACAGAAAACATTTTTTCTTTCATCAGTAATGTGGTACCTTAAATCACATTAGACCAAATTCTGCGTTACTTGATATCTGCACCACTTTAAATGACATAAAGAAACTGGCAATGTTGTAAATGATACCAGCATTTGATTAATAACATGCACAGCTTGCTAAAGGAGAGAAACATCAGGTCACATCATATGGACTTCATAGAACTGTGTCAGCCATTGCAAGTTTGTCTTAGATTGAAAACACATTATGTGATGATAACAGGCATGAAGGTGAACCAGTCAAATTTCTCACTTCTATTCCGGTACAGATCCAGCTACAATTGGCCTTGATTGATTTTCTTCTGGTTCAAGTTAAACAAAACAGGCCAGGGTGAGTTAGTTGTGTTCCAGGAGACTGGTAACATGCAAAACAGCTTCAGCTTCTGCTTTGTTTGAACCACCTCTGTTTATGACCCCTGAATACATGAGAAGCAATGCTATGCTCCATAGGTCTGTTTCCAAAATTATTACAAGTATTAGTACTGCTTTTATTGAAATATTGAATTGCTCTGGACTCTAAATAAGAACAGACCCACTTCTCTGAATCTGTTTTTTCCTGTGCAAGTGTTCACTGTTTTTGTGTTTTTTGTCTCATATGAACCCTTTGAAGTACTTTAATGTTGAGAAAGAATAACTCATATTAATACTACACTCCTGTTATGAAATAGATTTCTGAAGACAAGTGTTTACTTGGTTTTTATTTTCATTAGAAGTTTGTGGATGAAATGGAAATTGTGTATTCTTTCAATGAAAATTGCATCTCCACCTACTCACTCTGTGTTTCAGCAGCACAGAGGGTGAGACAGGATGTGCTTTAATCCATGGGCCATTCTGAAGTTCTTGATGCATAACTAAATAAAAGTACTAAAGCCAAGTAGACACTGGAGCTTATANATGGCCAGGCAGCTCACAGGTGTTTTAGTCAGTTGTCTTTTCACAGCAAGGAGTCAGTTGACCATCGGTACAGGTTCCTCTTTGTTTTGAAGCAGCAGAATGCATTGTTTCTTTCTGTTTTTTCTTAGATTTATTAGACCTTCAAATCAAACTCATGCAATCTTTAATGAAATAGGAAGAAGATCAATAGGAAAGGGCATTTGATCTTGGATATCATTACCAATGTCTAGTCTCAGACTTGTAAGCAACAGCATAATCGTACAAACGTCCAGGCTTTAAAAGAGATTTTACTTTTTGACAGCTATGTGTTTCTTGTACAGAGAGAGGAATTATTCTCCATTTAATGTATTTGAATTAATTAGAAAGTTGACTCATAATTTCACAGATTATCCTGTAGGTGTTTGAATTGTAGCAGTAGACCAAAAATGAAAATCATAGTCACAGAATCATACAATCACAGCATCACAGAATAGTTTGGGTTGGAAGGGACCTTTAAAGGTCACCTAGTCCAACCTCCCGTGCAATGAGCAGGGACATCAACTAGATGAGCTTGCTCAGAGCCCCTTAAAAGTTTCCAGAGATGAGGCTTCCATTGCCTCTGGGCAACCTGTTCCAGTGTTCACCCCCTCATCATAAAGTTTCTTCCTTATATCGCATCTAAATCTACCCTCTCTTAGTTTAAAACAACTAGCCCTTGTCTTATTGCAACAGGCCATACCAAAAAGTTTGTCCCCATCTTTCTTATAAGCTGCCTTTAAGCCTTTAAGACTACAATAATGTGTCTCCAGAGCCTTCTCCAGGCTGAACAACCCAAACTCTCTCAGCCTTTCTTCATACGAGAGGTGTTCCATCCCTCTGACCATTTCTGTGGCCTTCCTCTGGACCCACTCCAACGGGTCCATGTCTTTCCTGTACTCCAGGTGGGGGTATCACAAGAGTGGAGTACATGGCAAGAATCACATCCCTCAGCCTGCTGGCCATGTANATCTACCCTCTCTTAGTTTAAAACAACTAGCCCTTGTCTTATTGCAACAGGCCATACCAAAAAGTTTGTCCCCATCTTTCTTATAAGCTGCCTTTAAGCCTTTAAGACTACAATAATGTGTCTCCAGAGCCTTCTCCAGGCTGAACAACCCAAACTCTCTCAGCCTTTCTTCATACGAGAGGTGTTCCATCCCTCTGACCATTTCTGTGGCCTTCCTCTGGACCCACTCCAACGGGTCCATGTCTTTCCTGTACTCCAGGTGGGGGTATCACAAGAGTGGAGTACATGGCAAGAATCACATCCCTCAGCCTGCTGGCCATGTATCTTTTGATGCAGCCCAGGATCTGATTCCTTTCTGGGCTGCCACTGCACATAGCCACGGTCAGATTTTCATTCAACAGTACCCCCAAGCCCTTCTCCACAGGGCAGTTCATCCCTTCATCCCCAGCCTGTATTGATACTAGAGGTTGCCCTGACGCATGTATAGCACATTGTTGAACCTCATGAAGTTATCTGGGCCCATTTTTTGAGCTTCTCCAGCTCCCTCTGGATGGAATCTCATCCCTCAGACATCTAAACTGCAACACTCCACTTGGTGTCATCTTCAAACTTGCAGAGGATGTACTTGATCCCACTATCTATTTCATTGATTAAGATATTGAGCAGTACTGGTCCCAGTACTCCTGAGGGATCCTCCAGACTCCTGAGGGATTCCACTGGTCACTGATCTCCATCTGGACATTGAGCCCTTGATCTCTCTCTAGAATCAACCACCCAACCAATTCCTCATTCACTGAACAGTCCATCCATCAAATCTGTATTTAGAGGGAATGCTATTGTGGGGGACCATGTGAAAAGCCTTACAGAACTCCAGATAGGTGACCTCCATAGCTCTTCCCTTGTCTGTTGATGTAGTCCCACCATCACTGAAGGCCACTAGATTGGTCAGGCAAGATTTGCCTTTGGTGAAGCCAAGCTGGCTGTCTTGAATACCTCTCTGTACTCCGTGTTCTCTAGCACAGCTTCTAGGAGGATCTGTTCCATGATCTTCCCAGGCACAGAGGTGAGGCTGATAGGTTGGTAGTTCCTAGGGTTCTTCTTTCTACACTTTTAAAAAATGGATGTAATGTTTCCTTTTTCCAGTCACCAGGGACTTCACCTGATTACCATAACTTTTCAAATATCACGCACAGTGCCTTGGCAACTACATCAGTAAGCTTCCTCAGGACTCTCAGATGCATATCTAACACAGATTTTTAACTAAGAATACAAAACTTGAATGCAATACGTTCTATGTGGCATTAAAGTTGATACATAAAAAAGCATGTGCATTTATCTAGGGGAAAGAAAAAGCAGGAAAAAAGCAGTAAACCCCTGAAATTTAGCTACACTACAATTAAATGGTAGCTGCAATATATTCATATATGCTTATATATGCATACATATACCACCTAATTTTTCACTATAGATTCTGAGATGGTGTGGAGGTTGTTTTCATTATCCCAGGAACACAATATTGGATTTTTCTCCAGATTAAAAAAAATCTTTCTGAGACTGTTACTTCTTTTTTATGTAAGCACCTGTAGGAAGTAAAAGCACTGCCTATTGAAATTACATTTGAGTGGACTGCAACCCCAAAACACACGTTGGAAGACATACATCTTTGCAGAATGTACTTGCTTCAAGCTCTGTAGCATTTTTTTTACCAACACTGCACCTTTTTTTAGAGTTAACTTCATACAATGGGAAAACAATCTTTTCTTTGTTGCCATCGGTCGTTTATTCATATCTTTAAAAATCTTATGTTTATATGTGGCAAATGAAGGCAAAAGAAAAGCATTATCTTTATTTTGTCTTTGATCTACAAATCCAATGACATTACCAGTATTATGACAGTCATGTGTTGCCATGGCTTTTTTTTTTCCTGCATTTCCTTTGTGATTGGGCTGAATCAGAAAATCCTTCTCCCAGCAGAAAAAAACATGGAAAACATGGGACATTATGACTAAACCCAGCGTATAGTCTTGCTAAGAGATCAGTGATTCTGAGGAGTTGAAAAATGAAACAATGTGGTTCTAGATGGCCGCTTTTGGTCAGATTCAAAGTCCTCTAATAATGAGATTATAAAGGAAGTTGAGATTGCTTCCCGGTCTGTATTTGTAGGTACAAAAGTTCTCCAACATAATGGCAAAAATTAAGATAGTCTATGTAAGATGTGTAGAATGCAATTCCATTGAGATAGGCATATTGTCTGCTATTATCAGCACATTCATCTTATAAATCTCTTAGTTGTATAGATGTGCAGCATTTGAACGTTTGGCTTGGTTCTCTTTCATTAAATAGGCAAGTGGGGGAAGTACTTGCAGAACTCATTACAAGAGTAGAATTTATCTGTTAGGGAAGACTGAAGCCGAGTCTGAAAATATTCAGCTTTGTTCCACTGAAATTATCTCAAATTTAGTTGAAATATTAAAGTGCACAGCAGTAGTCTAGATCCAGCACCAGGCTGTGTGTATCTAACCCAGCTGGAGGCAACTTCACCAGTCATGGAATTTGAGACATTTTCAACAATCATGTTTTTCACATTTCTGAATCCATTAGAAAGGTGAATACTCACTTGGAACTAAAAATAGCAGCATCACTGCAGCCCCTTGTATCAATGTAAAGGCTTGCTACTTTTGGCATTTTCCTTTGAAAAGTACAGAGTAGAATAGAATATATTTTTCCTTAAGAAAGATTTTTATTCTCTGTATTTTCAGAGATTGTGTGTCAACAAAAATGAAAAAAAATTTAAAAAGTTTGTTCAACTTGATTAGCTGTAGCTAAATGTAATGTATGCTAGATGTTTTCCTATGTGTCAGAAGCCATTGCTTTTTATTGGAAAACAGACATTCTGAGACATCTCTTAAAGTTGCTTTTTTTGGGGTAACATAGCCTATATCTCTGAAATAATGGATTCTAGCCCTGAGCCAAAAATAAAATTTGTCCAAATCCTGGTAAGATAGAACATTTGCATGATACCTATATGACTAAGGTAAAAGAACTGGTCACTCTTTCTTTTTTTTAACTGCATCACTCTTGAGCTGTACTGATGCTATAATATTACATATTGTTTTTCAAATTAACTTTCAGAAACAGGTGAGGACATAGACCGTTCCTTCACATTTTCTGTGATGTACTGATATGACCCAAAAAGTATTGGAAGGATTTTAGGCTATATAGGCTCTGTGTGACAAGGTTTTGGTAGGGGGCGGGGGAGGGGGACGCTACAGTGGTGGCTTCTGTGACAAGCTGCTAGAAGCTTCCCCCGTGTCTGATACAGCCAATGCCACCCAACTACAAGATGGACCCGCCGCTGGCCAAGACCAAGCCAATCAGTGCCTCTGTGATATTTAAGAAGAGAAAACACAGTTAGAACAAGAGTTTTTGCAGCTGGAGAGAAGAGTG
>VXBL01002528.1:43714-57323 GCA_013400195.1 Aramus guarauna | reverse complement strand
GGAGGCAGGGCCCTCTAATCCTGGTTATAGAATTTGTTACTTCTTGTAAAAATGACTTAGAAGTCCCTTCAAGAGCATCATAACTACGATCAGGCCTTCCACTCTGTCTGAGGAACTGCCCACTGGAAACCGGAGCAACCTTTTCCTGGAAGAATCTCCTTTTGTGATTGTTTTTCCTTGCAACTCACATACTCACGCCTGTAGTGTTAAGGTAGGTTTTCCATCCCGCTTCCTCATGTCCTCTCTGTGGGCACACAGGTAAAACCACAGAGTGCCTCATGGTGTGTACTCTCTATATCTTCTCTTGAGTGGAGGAACACTAACATCTAATAGCTGAGATACTGGTCTGTACAGGCAGAGAGTAGGACCTATCCTCTTTGAGTTATTGGACCACTTTCTCCACAACCAAGATGAGGGAGGAAGAGAAATTTTCTTCTTATCAATGGAGTCAGCTAGCCAATTTATCCGCTGTTAGTGCCTCTTCATCCTCCCAGTCCTTTTATAAATAACTTGCTTCACTTTTGTGTGAGTATAGCAAAGCTTGACTATTATCAACTAATCTGTCAAAAGACATACTTCACAACATTAAGTCAGCTGGTTATTTACCATGAACACAACATTTTGTATTGGTTTAGATTTCCACTGTATGGAACAGTCATCCCAAGTTAAAAAGATGCATCCAGCACTACCCTCTGGCCCATAGGTTAACCATCCTGTTGATCAGTATGGCTATTTTACATCAGGACACAAGGTGCATTATTATTTAAGAAAGCACAGGCATCTCATGTCAGGGCACCATGCAGGGTGGAAGCTCCCTGGGGGCCAGGGAAGTGGGGGAGGGCAGATACTCCCAGGTCAGCAGGGCCCTTGGGGGCCACAGCTCAGCACTACAGAGCCCAAGCAAGGCAACAGGGCAAATCAGAGCCAAGATCAAAAGTACCCCCACTGTGATGAGGCAGGTCCATGGCCAAGCTGAGGAGTCAGCCTACAGGCCAGGGTCCAGAATCACAACCAGACACAGACCTGCAAGCAACAGAACCACACACCAACATTCCCTCACCATAGCTCAGGCAGAGCCTCAGCACTGAGGTTAAATAGATTCCCCAGGCTGTGTGGGTGTGTGGAGGCCCCAGGTGAGGCTGGTCAGGGCCAGTAAGGCCTATCATGGCCCCCCAGGGCCCTAATGCCCATTACCCCTTTGCAAGACACAGGATTTACTATTCTGTGGTTAACTGAGTTCAGTGAGAGCATGCAGGGTAGGACAGGGCTCCTGACACCCATTGGAGTGATAACGTGGCACTAAATGGTGGTGAGGAAGACATTTAGGAGCAATGCGTAAAGACAGAATACAATCCCCTTCCCCATCAGGAGTGTGGTGAAGAGATTATGCAATTTGCTTAAAAATCCTAATCATATTTTAGTCATAAATTGGGGTATCTCTATCTTCAACAGTCTGTTGCCTTCTGCTGAAGGCATGCTTATTGATTAGTGGGCCACCCAATGAGTTTTTACGCAAAAATTAATTCTGCAATTTTTACTTATTTGCCTTCCTAACTGCATTAAGGCATTTTGACTTAGGACAGAGGAGCTTTGGGCCTCCCATTATAACTTATGTTAAACTGGTCAGCTTGACAGATAATTCAAAGTTACTTCTGGAATTTTCCAGTGTTTAGCACAGTTTAATCTGCTTCCAAGATTTGAAACCAGGACAAGGTTTACTGAGGTTAATTTTTTTTTCTAGTAGCTGGTATAGCACAGGGGTTTGGATTTAGTATGAAAATAATGTTGATAACACACTGACGTCTTTAGTTGTTGCTAGGTAGTTGTAGTGTCTACACCAAGTCAAGGAGTTTTCAACATCCCATGCCCTGCCAGGTGCACAAGAAGCTGGGAGAGCACAGCCAGGACAGCTGACCCAGACTGGCCAAAGGGATGTTCCCTGTCATATAATGTCATGCTCCCTATGTAGCTGGGGAATCATGGAATAGTTTGGATTGGAAGGGACCTTTGCAGGGGAGTTGAACTAGAGGACCTTTAATGAGCAGGGACATCCTCAACTAGATGGGCTTGTCCAGGAGCTCGCTGTTTCTGTGGCATGATTGTTAGGTAGTCGAGGACTGCAGCTTGATCTCCTTTTAGCCTGCCTCTTCTCCAGGATAAGAAAACCCAACATCCTTAGCCCTTTCTCAAATATTTGTGCTCCAATTCCCCAGTGTCCTGGTTTCAGTTGATAGGGTTAATTTTCTTCATAATAGCTAGTATGGGGCTATGTTTTGGATTTGTGTTGGAAGCAGTGTTGATAATAGAGATGTTTTTGTTATAAGGACCCATTGCCGAGCAGTGCTTACACAGTCAAGGCCTGTCCTGTTTCTTGCACCGCCCTGCCAGCAGGATGGCTGAGACTGCACAAGAAGTTGGGAGGAGACACAGACAGGACAGGTGACCCAAACTGACCAAAGAGATATTCCATACAATTTGATGTCATGCTCACTTCATAAGAGGCTTGGGGAAGAGAAGGGACTGGACGGGGGGCAGTGGCTTTCAGAGTGATGACATTTGTCTTCCCAGGTAACTGTTATGCGTGACAGAGCCCTGCTTTCCTGGAGATGGCTGAACACCTGCCTGCCCATGGGAAGTGGTGAATGAATTCCTTGTTTTGCTTTGCTTGTGCACACGGCTTTTGCTTTACCTATTGTTGTTGTTGTTTGGTCCTTGTTACTCCTCGAGGAGCATAGGGCTGCAACAACACTATGCCACCGAACCCAGTGGGATAGTGTTGTTGCAATTTCTGTAACAGATTTTGGTTTTTATATGATTGGGTTGTTAGCCCAAAACCCCCAACCTGGAGGGTCAGGGTGCAACATTTTAGTCTGGCCCAACAAGGCACGCAAGCCACCACACCATGACAAGGTAAGTTGCACCAACTAGTGGTGGTGCTTTACCTATTAAACGGTCTTTATCTCAGCCCACGAGTTTTCTCACTTTAACTTTTCCAACTCTCTCCCCCATCCCGATGGGGAGTGAGCGAGCGGCTGCGTGGTGCTCAGCTGCTGGCTGGGGTTAAATCATGACACTCAGCCAAATTGGCAACCCTTCACTGGCCATTATCCATTTTGTCAGTCTTTTTTACTGGGGAGCTTCAAAGTGTAGAAACAATATTTAATCTGAGTGTGGCCTCACAGGTGTTAAACTGATGCAAGTAAATACTTCCTTCAGTTTGCCTATACCCTGATGAGAGCTGGCAAGATTCTCTCTTCATGAGAGAATTTCCTACACCAACTGAAGAAACTTAGAGGCAAGCCTAAGCTAATTGTTGCTATGAAAAGATAATCTAGACTTCCTGAGGAGCAAAATATTGATAGGGAATAGTAGTAGTCTGTCCCTGCTGGTGTTTGAGATGTGTACTTCCACATAAATAGCTGTAGTGGTTTTGCCTCAGCCAGCAACTAAGCACCACGCAGCTGCTTGTTCACTCTCCTCCAGTGGGAGGAGAGGGAGAGATTCAGAAGGGTAAAAGTGAGAACTCATGGATTGAGATGAAGGCAGTTTAATAGTAAAGCAAAAGCTGCGTATGCAAGCAAAGTGAAAAAGGAATTAATTCACCACTTCCCATTGGCAGGCAGATGTTCAGTCATCTCCATGAAAGCAGGGCTCCATCGCATGTGTAACAGTTACTTGGGAAGACAAATGCCATCACTACAAATGTCCATCCCCCTCCTTCCCCCGGCTTTATATGCTGAGGATGAGGTCATAAGGTATGAATATCTCTTTAGTCTGTTGGGGTCAGCTATCCTGGCTGGGTCCCCTCTCAGCTTCTTGTGCACCACCAGTCTACTCACTGGCTGGGGCAGCGTGTCCTGGTAGAAAAGGCCTTGACTCTGCATAAGTACTGCTCAACAATAAAAAATATCTCTGTGTTATCAATGCTGTTTTCAGTACAAATCCAAAACAGCCTAATACTAGCTACTATGAAGAAAATTAACTATCCCAGCCAAAACTGGCACAATAGCTTAGTCTACATTGGGTCACAAGTTACAGAAGGCCTTCCCTAACTGGCATTATGTTCTACCCATCCTTTTGAAACAAAAAAAAATTTAAAAAGTTTCCCTCTGCATCTCCCCTTTACCCCAAACTTCCTAAGCCAGCTTGTGAGGCATTTGCTGCAGTCAATCTTGACGGGTACTGTGAAGTCTGCCTTCTTTACAGTCATAGAATCACACTTCTGAAGTGTGCACTTGCAGTCCAGGATAGTATTGGCCTTCTGGGCTGCAAGTGCACGTTGCTGGCTCATGTTGAGCTTTTCATCAACCAACACCCCCAAGTCCTTCTCAGGGCTGCTCTCAATCCATTCTCTGCCCAGCGTGTATTTGTGATTGGGATGGTAGCCAGGAGGCAGATTCTCTGCTCAGAAAAAGAGTGGGTGTTGGATTGTTTTATTTTCCTTTTGCATGTGGTAAGCAATTGCATTTGTGTGTTTCCCGTGTTCCTCCTCTTGTGGGGAGGAGTGAGCGGGTGGCCACATGGTGCTTAGCTGCCAGCTGGGGCTAAACTACGACAGCCTACTATTAAAGCCTCTGAAAATTCTATCTATAGAATGTTACAAGATTTTTTCAGTTACCACTATTCTTTATAGCTGCTCCTCTTAAGTACTCTGCTGTGCATTCAGGTCTTGTATTTCTGAAGTTAGAGGTGTTCTACCTGTTTAGCTTTCTTTTCCTTCCTCATTTCTTTGTACTATTCTTGTCATCCCTGTCACTACTTTCATCAGTTAATTGCCATGGGATATGCTGAATGGAAGCCAGTGATGCTCAGTCTTGCATTGCAGGAGTAGAAACATATGTCTGAACTTGTATGAATAGCTTTCAGTCCAGCCTGATCCCTCCCTTCTGCAGCAAAAACCACCAAGACTTCTGTGACTGAGACTTTTATCCTAGGTTGTTCCTGTGCAGTTATCTGAATAGGATTGAGATGTGAACTGTAGCCTTTGTGATAACAGGCTCTTCAGCTTTATAAGCTACTTGCACAGAATCTATGTTTCATTGTTTTCCTTGAACTGTTCTTATATTGTATCTGGAAAAACCTCACCATTTTACAAACCCATGCCAAGCCCTCTATTCGCTCAGCAAATACAAAGTCCAAGGAAGAATTCATAAAATTTTTTTTATTACATAGCGAAGCTCTTGCCCAGGAGGAAGTTGGGCAGTCCCTTAGGTAAATGCAAGCCCCTTGCAGGAAGGCAGCCAATCTGGGTATGGCTTTACATTCATGGTTCAAGATTTTGCTGGAATAAGAAATGAACTGCCTGGGAAGTTGTCTCAGACAGCAGAGGTAATATGGAGCTTGCACAGGACAGGTTTCTGCTGAGAAGTCTGTCCAAAGCAGTGACACATTTAGCATTGCTTTTCACTGGAATGTAACTAGATACTAATATATTGCCAAGGTCCTTGAAGTGTTTACCTTCTGCTATCTAGGTCTCGTCTCTATGAATCTGTGCTTTTTAACCTATGTATATATTTGCAAGCTTTGAGTGCGTAAGCAGTAACAGATAAGGAATGTTGCCCATCTCCAAGGGACACGGGATTTCTGAACTGTGAATGTGTAAGAGTGCTCAGGTATTACCTATATCCTGTGAGATGACAAGTCTGGTTCAAGAGAACTGGGTGGTTCAGTGAGATGAGTCAGAGTTGTGGACTGACCTTGTGTAACACCAAGTTGCACCAATCTGGTTGGCAGCTGCTGCTGGGATCTTGTGTCTTTGCGGTCCAGTTTGGATGATGCTGAAGGCTTATGTAAGGTCTGTTTGTAACCACAAAGAACAGGTTTCAGCTTGCATAAGGAGAAAGTTAAATTCTAACAGACAGCAATAGGAGGTATAAAAGAAATTACTTGTCCACATTTAAAGGATGCAGTGATTAACTTCTTAATTCTCTTGGGAAAAGATGTCTGATAACCTTCCAAAAATAAACTGTGTTTTCAGCAGTAATATCTAAATGATATTGGAATCTGGAAATGAGATTTTAAAGGCCTGAGTTTTTGTGAACACTTCTAGAAATCTAGGGGCAAAATCAAATTTGAGAATGAGTAACAATTGTATGAATGCAACTAGTAATGGTTGCATCTTTTATTTTTAGCAATCTATAACAAAAAGGGTATTAAGCTTACAATTTTTTTGTAATAGAACTATATTTTTATTTTACTTTTTAATGTTATATTGATTATACTAGGTTGTATAGTTAATATTTCGGTATTAATTTTAATTAATATTAGTTAATATTTTAAATAATGAGCAAAATAAGAAAGAACCTGTGAATGGAGAGAAAAAGAAATTGTACTCTCCAGAAGATTTGCTTTTATAGGCTGGGCTGCTCTGATAAATTGCATAAGCAGCAGCTCTAGATAAAGAACTCTGTATGGTGAGTTTTCATTGGATTCATGGTTACTTAAGCAAACATTCAGAGTGGGTCAATTACATTCAAGACAATTCAGGTAATTTTCAACACTTTGCCTGTAGGACAAAGGTTTTCTCCACAGATCACTTGGCAGAACTCTGCTCAGACCCTCTTCCTTCACTGACATCTAATCAGAGCATTTTTTTACCTTTGCAAACTGTTCTGGTATTTATATAATACATGAATTAGGGCAATCAAGTTTCAAATGAGAGGAATTCTCTCCTGCTTAGAAAAAAACAATTTTATTGTCAGGAAGATCTTGGGTGAAATTTGGTGTTCCTGAATGAAGTTTGTGAAAGATGCCAGTGGCTGTAGATGAGGTCAGGAATTCATCTTGTGATTTTTTTATTTTTTTTTTAAACTTACTCAATACTTTTTCTTTATGCTTCTGTAGAATACAGTTAGTAAATGTCTGTTACAAAGGCATCAAGTCAATTGCGTACAAGGAACTCAATCTCTAATATTGTGATGGAGAAGTTGTGTTCAAGTTGTAAAGCAAAACAAAGAAGGTGAAGGCTGAAGGTACTATTAATGCTTAAAGGAAAGTATATGAAATGTGTTTTTCTCTGAGTCAAAACATAATGCTCTTTATTCTGATCAGAGGTGAGAGGAAGGAAACCTGTTACGGTATGTTGGTGACTTTGAGTATCTTATTCATGGTGACATTGTGCATTTTTTTCCACACTAGCACAAGGCTGGATGCTAAGGTATTAAGCCCACTCAGTTGTCTCCATGAGATCTTCCTTTCCACCAGTGCTAATGCTTCACCAGTGATGAACTGGAAAAATGCAATTAGTTAGGGAAGCTATAGCCTTAAGCTGTGAAAATGGTCTCAATTGTTTAGTAGCTTGTAAAGTATTTGTTATTGCCCAAAGTGATTATTACTTCTGAGAACTCTCAGCCATATTCCTTTCAATAAATGTTTTTATGAACTATGGGATCTGCTATTCTTGCAGAAATTATACCCATATGTATTTCTTAAATTGGTACTCATCTAGTGAGCTCACAACAATGATTTGTGATCACTTCAAATCATCCTATCTCTTGTTAGTCTGATTTTTAATTACAATTACCTCCTAAGATTCAAACTATATATTTTGATAGTCACACATTGTACTTTTAGTGTATTATACAGTAAGTTTTATATACAGCAATGCATGGAAAGTTATGCCTTGTATTTGAATCAACAGTACAGAAAATGAACATATATTTAACAAAATTAAGCTCATCCTTACAAGATGAAACACAAGAAAATAGATAAATAACTCTTAAATCCTAATAAGCTCTGTATATTTCAAGAAGCCTTGGACCTTACTAATCCAAGCAGAGTACACACCAGCAAAAAGCTGGTCTTTACTAAACACAAAACTTAAGAGTGAGAAATAAGCTGCATGAGAGGGAAGAACAGTGACTTTTGAGGTCAGGGAAAGCCCAGAACTGGGAACTTGCTTTGTCAGAAAGCCAGTACCTAGCCTTCCAGACCTGTACCTTTGATAAATGAGCCTAACGATACCATGCACTAGTTCTTAAATTCTTGCCAAGCCTTTAGCTCAGGAACTGTTATGTCACTTAAACTATCATATTAGTCTGGATTACGTTAGACCGATTTTGCCTCAGTAATTGACACTAAATATATAAGGTGTGAAAGAGCAAGAAGCTTTATGCTGGCCTCAGTGGCACAAACTGCCAATCAGTTTGGCTTATTCTGAGGCAGAAAGATAACTTATTTTGATGGAAAAAAATATCTGAAATTCTAGCAACGGCTATAAAAGAAACCTAGGCTAAAAGTTAAGTCAGCCTTTTTGAAGACCACCTGCATATAGTAAAAGGAATCTGAAGAGTAGTATGTATTTCAGCACAGACCTTTGTTATTTACACAGGTGTAATTAGTGACAACAAAGGACATAAGCTTTATGAAGAGCTAGAACAGTGGACTGGGAAGCAAAGAGTGTAATGACTCTTGCATTTTGTCACTGACATACCACATGTCTGCACAAATCATAATGACAAGTGTTTAGTGCTACCCAACTTTTTTTTTTTCAGCTCTGGGTTCACCATCCATGCAAATGTTGGTGTTACTAATCGAATACTTCATTAACAGTTGCTGGCATTTTGAAATTCTCAGCAGAAGCAGCCTATTGAGAGAAAGGAAATATTAAAAATAATTCTGAAATTTGCAGAAACAAACAGTCAATGTCAATTGAACTAAATTTGCATGGCCTGTTCTCACCTGTTAACTTTTCCTAGGCTATTGAACTGAACAGATTGAAGCTAAGTTCCTAGTATTTCCTGTCAGCCTGATATTTACAACTGGGGGCAATGCTAAGCTCAGATTTTCTCAAACAGCTTATCGTTAAATGCATGCTGCATAGGTAGTCAAACTAATGCTTTCAGGATCTATTAAAATGTCTAGTTTTCAACATTTTCACATTCAATAAATGTCCAGACTGCTAAAAAATGCTATCCTCAATCACAAAAGCTAGAGTAATGAAATTAATGACTGGCTTATATCTTTGCCACCTTTCTTTGTCTACTGATGTTCCAGAGGAACCTATAGGGAAGTGTTTTTAAATATCAAGATAACATCTTTGGTTTCATTTCTTCCTGTCGCTCCCTGTGCTTCTCTCAAGCCATCACCGAAATCAGCTTCCTTATGGTCTCCATTTTACTTTTTTTACACTGGCCTCTTACTCTTTGGTAATATTGCTCCCACTTTTGAAAGCTACATGCTTCCAACTCCTCAAACCTCACATCTTCTATGAGTGCATCATCTCTTTCTTTCCAAGATGCTGTTCTTCTCTCACTCCCTCTTCTTGAATGTGACTCTGTTGGGTCCCTTTGCCCTAGGGCCTCTGTTTGGCATACACTTCCCCAGGTGCTTAACTTTAATCATCAAGTAGTAAACAATGAGCAGTGACAAATTTCGAGTAACATTGGCTTATTTCATCTACTTATGGTGCACGTGAGTATGGTCATCTGGTTGCTAAATGTGTTCACCACAAGGATGGTTTAATGGGAAGGATAAAGGCTAAAACTGGAGATATAAATAATTGCTATCTGCTGAACAAGCAGGGAACTTGCTGCTCTTATTTGTTCACCTTGCTAGTTCTATAGCCATAGGTTTAGCAACATACAGAGGTTTGAGGACAAAATGGTTCATCTCATTCAATTGTCTGTATGTCACAGGCCATTACCCTTCATGCAATAAACCCTGCGCTAAGCTCAATAAAACCAAAGGAGGATGTTAAGAATTTCAATGGGCTTTTTAAAAGCATAAGTCTGGAATATATAATGTCTTATCCAAGGGTCCACCAGTCTGAACTGTAGTAAAATTAGTTTAGTCTTCCATTTTTCTATAGGCATGTTGGTAGTTTACATAAACCGGAAGTTATTTGAAATATAGTAGAGCTCTCTGTGTCTGGACATTATGGTTTTACTTCTGAAGGGTGTTATGTGTGTGTTCCTACATCATTTAGATATTGTCTCCTGTTAAAGGCAATTTATATATATGTATGAATCTTAACTGGGCTTGTAGCCTCCTTTCACAGTGCATAAAGAATTCCCCAAATGGTATTTTGAAGGGATTGTGTGTCTTAAAAGTAAAAATTTCTTACTGTTTGTAGTCAAGCTTATTCTCTGCTGTAAGGGATCTGGGTCACACCAGGACTAAAGAGTCAAGAGGTGAAGAACTGAGGTGTCTAGTGCTCTTTCTATGTTAGGTTGTTCATGGGCCAGCTATACACTCCCACACTTTCCTAGGGAATGCTGGGCTTGAATGAGTCATCCTATTCCAGGAATCGTGTGCTAAGATTATTTTGCCAGGGTTAATAGCAAAAGCAAATAACTACAAGTTAATTATCAGAGATGAGATGCCCTGCTTTCCCACAGCCATGACTGTTGTGAAACTTTAACAGTTTGTGTCCATCTCAGCTTGCTGCTAGTGCTGGAGTGAGGTTGATGTCAAACTAAAGCATTCAGAACAGGAAGAGATGGTTTACATCATCAGTAGAGTTTAAGGCCATTCATGGCTTTTGGGTTTCCCACAGCACTCCTTTATGTAGTGGTGATCTTCCTTAGCCAAGTATTTTACATTAAAAAAAGTGCTCCCCAGATCAGCTTAAAAGGTAGAGACATCTGTTAGATTTAGAGGAGCTTATTATGTGCTTACCTCAAGTAGAAGGCTGTGGGATTTCTTTTCCTGATGCTGTGTAATGGAAAAACAGGCAGTTAAGGAGCTTCAGGAGGAGAGATGCCTCTTTCCACTGAAAAAAAAAAAAAAAGGCTTCTCTTAGCATATTTAACATAAATAAGCTGAAAAACATAAATTTGAATTTCACAGTTCTAATTACTTGTAGAACACTGATTACTTGATGTCGTGAATTCAGACAGAAACTTTTCACTCTTGACACATGAATTTGATTCCCAAGGCCAAAAGCAACAGTATATTGCAAATGTTTCTTTCTTTTGCAGACGTCTTTTTTTCAATCTACCCAAAGTGTGGTTGTCAGCCTCTCTCCTGGAAAATCCTTTATCTAATAAGTGTTGCATGTCAGGAGTGCCAAGGGGTGCCGCTATGGCTGCTTTGACTCTAAGACTTTACTGTGTGTGCCAATTCTTATGTCTAGTCCTAGCTGCTTACAGGGACTGCTGTTTTATGAATGTCAGATGCCAAAATCACAGAACTATTTCCTGTGTCTTACTAGCTCTTTGTGGAAACATTAAGGGAGAAAAGCAATTTCCTGTCAGGAAGAGCTAATGTCTCTAAGTGCAAGCATTAAGTCCCTGCAGAATGCTGGTTTCGCATGCTGTATCTACTTGCCAAACTCAATCAAGTAAATGGAAAGACTTGGTAGGTAATTAGCTAGTGCTTCATTGTCTGTTCATGGATGCTTGGCCGTATATTAGCTCTGACAAATGCTTTCATTCAACAGTGTAATTGATAACTGCCAGAGTTTCTCTTAATGAGCTGGTTTGATGTCATGTTTTATTATAGTGGCTTGCTTACACCTTTGCAGATAAGCTTGGGTCAGGACTCCCATTGTAAGGCCCATATGTTCAGAGGTGTAAACATATGTTCAGAGGTGTAAACATTGCTGTAAGTGTTTGCAATAGGTAGAAAGGGACAAGATCATATTCATTTGTTGGGCAGTATGAAAAGAAAGGGCTCTAAATTATGCTGGGTCTAATTATTATGCATGCACAAAGGAAGAGATAGTCCCCATCCTGAAGAGATTAAACAAACTTGTTATTTCTTATGCATAAAGCTTTAGAAATTAGATGTTAGAAGCATTTAAAAAATCAGACAAGGCTGCAATCAAGATAAAGAAATTGCTATAACAAAAGCATCCTAAAGTGTCAGATGTTCGCTACAACTTGAATGCCACCTGACACTTCATCCACAAAAATCTGCCTTCTATTTAGCTGGTTGCAAGCCTCGATCTCATTTCTTCTGGGTTTTTTTTTCCTATTCTCCAATGTTTTTGTTAAACCTTGATGAATCCTGCAACCCATGAGAGAAAAGAAACTTGTTTACAGCTCAGTCATCTTACTCTTGAAATGTTTCACTACATCTCTACTAATAAACCAAGCATGTGTGAACCTGAACCATGGCACGCAACTCTTCCATAGTGGTAAGAGTCACCAGTGCAGCTTTGGTCTGGGGAAATGGTTCCCAGCTGTGGTTTGGGGACTTGCACAGGCCAGGCTTATGGTGACACCATAGTGTGCCCTAGAGGATTAGGGAGTTTAGCTGTCTGGATGTTGGTTGTGCTAGCTTGTCCTGGGGACAGAAAAAGGTCTCTGTCCTATTTTTATATGCTCTCTGAAGCTGCAGAAGAGTTCAGAAAGAATTTGGGGGACAAATAAGCCCAGTAGAGAAAGTTCAAACTAGTGAGCAATAAGACCTACTGAACATGTTACACAAGGCTCTTCACTGAAATGTGTTCAATCAGGAAAACATCAGGGGATCACATCTTCAGGCTGGGGAACTTGCTGTAGTTTAATTCAAGCACCATGTACCACTTCCTCAAATGTTAAAGAGGGATAATAAAAATGTAAACAGACTTAACAGCACACAAAGGAACAATATGACTAAGCAGAGCCTTGAAAAGAGGCACAGAGCTGACAAGGCATAAAAACGTTGAAAGCTGCTTGAGAGCTGTCAGAGCCCTGGGGCTTTGGGTGCCTGGCTCATGGCCAGCCCAGAGTTGATGTAACTGGTAGGCTTGAAAGAAAGATAAGGAGCCTCAGCAGAGGCTACCCTGAACATCTGTGCTGAGAAGCCTCAGTGGGGACTCCTCACATTACTTCTGGGCGCTGCTTTCAAGCTGAGGCTCACACCTTCAATAGCTTGAGCTTTGCTGCAGCCATGCCTGTGCCTGGTGATGTACCCTGCTGATCTGGAAACTGACCTAGACATGTGGTCTTAACTTTTCAGCTTGTTGCCACGAACTTGCCTGATGCTCTGGGTTAGGGACTACCCCTGGGCACTCCCAGATATCTGCTTTGCTCCCTGGCTGAGGGTGGTGGGACGGGCTCTAGATGGTGAGGACCATGCACTGCCAGCCCCATGGGGATCCCCTGCAGCTCATGGCTCTCCTGGCAGAGCAGCCATTTCTCACAACACCCTGAGAAGAGCTACTTTTGGTAGTCATTCATCAGTGTGTGACCTTTGAGAGGTTTTCAATCATGAGGAACATGTGCCAATATAAAGAAATTTGATGCAATGTTCCCTTAGACCTCAGGAACACAAGGGTCTGATGTCATTGCAACAAGTCTCATTATCTTGCATTATAATAGCTATCATTGCATGTCATGTATATAACAAACAAATATTGCTGGTTGGATAATGACAACAGATTGTCACAGTAAAGTTGATTTTTGGTAGTTTTGACATTAAAATACATCAGCCTGAAAGTAGGACACTTTGTTTTGGAACTAGCATTGGTGTAGAGGAATGTGGGTCTGCTGCTCAAATGGTCCAGCACCAAGGGGGTGCCATGACAGTGTGAGCTAATCAAAATATTTGTTCCCAATCCATAGTAGGTTTTGGTTTCAAATTAAATATATTCCTGTTGGGTTTGCATGGCAAGGTTTTGGTAGCGGAGGGGCTACAGGAGTGGCTTCTGTGAGAAGCTGCTAGAAGCTTCCCCTGTGTCTGA
>VXBL01002528.1:0-43473 GCA_013400195.1 Aramus guarauna | reverse complement strand
AACTGACCGTAACCCCCATTCCCCATCCCCCTGTGCCGCTGCGGGGGAGGAGGTTTGAAGCTGGGAGTGAAGTTGATCCCGGGAAGATGGGAGGGGTGGGGGGAGGTGTTTTAAGGTCTGATTTTATTTCTCATTCCTCTACTCTGTTCTGTTTGGGAATAAATTAGATGAATTTTCTAAGTTCAGTCTGTTTTGCAGGATAATAAGTGAGTGATCTCTCCCTGTCCTTATCTCGATCCACAAAGCTTTTTATTGTACTTTTTCTCCCCTGTCTAGTGAACGAGGGGAGTGATAGAGTGGCTCTGGTGGGCACCTGGCCCCCAGCCAGGGTCAACCCACCACAATTCCTTTTAGTTATCAAGAGATTTTAAAATTATCTATGTAGCTGCACTGGACTGTCTGGGACAGCCGACCTTTCACAGAAACTGCCTTATTTCTTTCTTCCTCCTCTTTCTCAGGAAGAAGGAGAATCAACAAAATAACTTTCTATCAGAGAACCATTCAACATTTTCCTGCCATGGTGATAACTCCATCAGATGGCTTTTGGCACATCCTGAATGTGCATCAAAGATTAAGAAGCACTCTGAAAACACACGTCTCCATCTCAGTTTGTTATTTTTACCAGAATAATGGTAATGATTATTCTCAGATTCTTTTTGTGCTAAGAAATACAAACTCTTCCTCAAAGAATATAAGATCCAGCCATAAAACAAGAGAAAATGAACACATATAGATGAAAAGAACACAGCAAAAACAACACAGTAGCATGGATGCTACAGAAACATTTACAATGCATTCAAAAGTGTCTACACTAGAATTTGCAGATGCTATCAGGTAGCCTCTGGTCATAGCATAGGTGGAAAACAAACATTCAGGGCAGATGAATTCAGATTGTTCCTCATTAAATCTGCAGAAACTCCACCTTCCACACAACCCTACCTGATGCTGACACTTGTTGCAGCAATAGATGATTTTCTAGTCCTCAAAGGTATTACTGACTACCCCACAGCTTGTGCTGTTCTGCTGGGTGTTTTATGATTGCTCCTTTGCATTACAGCAAGGTAATGAGACTCTGATATTCATACATTGCGAAGATAAATATTTTTGCAAGCTAGGAACGTGGGATATCTGAATTCTGCTTCTGGCTGTGCCACTGACATCTTGGTCAGTCCTGAATGAGCCAGTTTAGACCAATGTGCCTCTGTTCCCTGTCCAACCTCTTCTGTGTCAAACTTGTATAGACAATAAGTAGTGATTTATTTTTTTTCCCCTCCCCTTCAGGAGACTCATTTGTGTATGGGACCTAGTGTAGTGGATCCTTTAGGCAGTGCCATAATAGTAATACAAAAAAGGAGGAAGCTCCCTATTTAAGCAGCGAATGATATATACGTACGTATGGAGGAACTTCAGTGTAAGCTTTCCCACTCTTGTCCTACTAATATATCTGTATCTTGGTCTGGAAGGACAAATCTAGTGACAGAAAATAATTTAGCTTTTTGGCCCAGTAGTAGAGTAGGACTTGGTTCCTTCCACTGCCAATATGAATGTAATTTGGAACTGCGCTGTCAGAAGCATATAAAAAAATAGTTTTATTTTATATTAGGTCTTTACCATCTGGTCAAAGTGACAAGTGATGTTAATCATATTAGGCAACTGTGTCCAGATGCCTCATCCCATTTCTAGAGTCAAGAATGGATCACACTAATGATATCTCTACTTGTTTCCGAAACAGTTGATAAGAGAAGTGCTGTTCTGAGGTAGAAGACCTTGGAGTTATTTATCGTTCATTAGTATCCACTCTTGTAATGAGGAAGACTTTAGAAACAGAAGAAATGAGCACAGTGCTTGTGATGTTAATTTTATTGAAATGTCTTAGGTATTCAGGAGCGATGCATGACTACTCAAATTTCCCACGTTGGCCCACTATCTAGAGCATAATATCTGAGAGCAAAGAAAATAATAATGATTCTAGCATGGTTATATTCAGTGTGGTAATGGAATTAACTTGTCCTAACAGGCCTATGAAGATACAGCATTTTTAACCCATAGTATCTACTACATTTAGGAAATCAAAGCAGTCATAGGACTACTTTGAATGTGAATTTAAACAGCAGAATTTCATGTGACTCCTGAGTGTGCAAAGTTCTGTAGATAGCAGAAATGGTCCTCAGCCCTTACCTTGTCAAATGTACATTGCTATAATCAACTGGGCCTAAGTAAAATGATGCTAGACATCAACCTTGTAACAGACATTGCAGTGTTTTTGGTTATGTGCTTTGGTGTTTTAAATGAGTGATTGAGCCTGTTGCAAATCCTAGAAGTTCAAGGGATAGAAAGAGACTAAGAGCAGGGCAGGTTGTTGACTGTGCAAATATGAAATCAGAAAAGCTGAGTGACTTGAATCTGTCAATAGGATGACAGTAATTAGAATAAAGCAGCAGAAAAACCCACTGAAGGAGAACTCTGATCTTCAGTGTTTTTGAAAATCTAGTTAAATTTTGAAGGGCTTACTGAGACTTCTACTGATTCCTAGACATAAGAACCTTTCTGCAGAGAAGTAAATGTCCTGTGTGCAAAAATATGAAGTAATTGATTTTCTTTTCTTTGGTGAAATGGTACAGTAGACATGTTTTCCTTCATCTCTCTGCTATATTATACTCATGTATTTCATCACAGTACTGAAATAAACTAGAAAGATGCTAATAGCTGCCATTAGGTGAATGTGATGCAAAGATTATAGTAAACCTAATTCTAATCAAAATAAATGGATATACTAAGAGGCAAAAGGAAAAAATATTTACTTCCCCATGGTAGACAGTTGCACATAGTGGGAGGTCTGCTGAAGACAGTGTTGTGTGGAAAATGTTAAGATACTTTATAGCAGAGTGCATATAAAATATCCTATGTAAGTCAGCAGAACACTTGGGCAAGTATTGATAAGAGCATGAAAACAGAGAAGCACATTTTATGTTCTTCCTGATCAAAGAAATGGTTAATTGTTTCCTTTCACAGAATTTTAGATAAATTTTTGTGAATAAACACAATTCCTCAAAAAATATACATTCCTTATGACACCAATATTTGATTCAAATGGAAGTAAACCTGCAACTCTTAATTTTGGTTATTTGGGAAACAGTAATTTCTTCTACGTTGAGATAAATGTAGGATGGTTTGTGATTTCCAAATAACTGAAAGAAACCATACATAACTTATCTCTGTGCATGCTTTTTCATTATGGAAGATTGACAGAAAATAGCAACAAATCAAAAAGGTTGTGTTATTTATTCTGCCCTGGTTGAGTAACTATATAAGAATGGTGCTGAATCTGGCTTATAATTCTAGCTCCAAGAATTCTGTATATCTACAGCGTATAATGTGTAAAACTATCACAAGCAGTTTGAAATAGGCTAGTTCGGACTTGACAGCATTAGCAGGAAACCCTCCCTAGGCAAGTTCACCCAAACTTTATGCTAGGTTGGAAGCTACTCTGATATGTGTTTGGCTAAATTTTTCAGCAAAACCTGTACAACTGAGAACTGGTCAGACTCAGACAGCATTTAGTTTGCTAAAAGGGACAATGGCTCTGCCATTTTCTTATATTAGCTGCCTATAAAAAAAACAGAGTTTACAACACAGTAACATTACCAAGAATTGAGATTAGGTCTTGAGCAAACTTGTTCTTTGGATAAGTACATTTTAAGGGGATAATTTTAATTTTTCCTACTCTGTATCAGTCAAAGAAAACTGAAGTTTACGTGCTCTCCTGGCACTGAAGTTGAAGTCAGAACACTAACTCTTCCAGTCATCTGTATCCAGCTTCAGTTGGTGGCTGCCTTCCAGTGATGGTTCAGCATTTGTGTCACATCTTAACAGGATATTATAAGCTTAGCCTGTGGGCAGCACAGGAAGTGCTTTCTTCCTGCTCTAATATCACTGGTATGATAAGCAGCCCAGAGCAGTATATAATTGCCTAATGACATGCATACTGCTCTCTAAGCACGGCTTTAAAGGAATTGCAGTACATAGCTCTGCAGCAGTTCAGCTATTACTAGCCTGATATAATTACAGCAGAAAATTAAGTCATGCTGGGCTTTGGTTTTGTGTTGTTTTTTTATTTGTGTGTGCAACACAATGAACACTAATAAAAAAGCCAGAGGTTTTCATTTTAGAGGTATTAAAATTGTTCAGTGGCAAGATGCCATATGCGTTTCTGTACCTTCTTTTTATTGACTTTTTTTTAATTTTAGAACAGTCAGTATCCTAGTTTGACAGCAGAAAAAAGGTAAATTATTTAATGCAATGGCTTTGAAATGACTGCTTTAAAGTTATGTAAAGTTATGTAGAATGACTGATCTTTAGGAAAAGTCAATTAAAAGATATGAAAAAATTTAAACATACTCATATGTGTACATGCACACATGCATACTCGTTCCTTGTCTTTGTTATCTAACTTAAGGTTTCTCTTTTACTTCTGCTTGATTTCCTGGTTATATATGCATTTCATTAGTAGCAAATGATTCTCAAAAACTTTAGCTGCTCAGTTTGGTTATTAACCCTAAAGGCGGGAAGATGCTTATATTTAAAGGCTAAATCAGTTTTCCTAAGCCTTGGGAAGAGGACTGCAGTCTGAGTAGTGACAATCCTTAGGCTGACCAGGGTTCCACCTAAGTACCAAAATGGACTGGAAGATACAGAAATCACATAGATGTAGTGACTGTCATTATCTTTGCCTGTTAGCAAATTATAAGGAATTTCTTTCTGCTGGTGTTGGGCAACTGAAGGAACAAAACGAGGAATACCAGGATTGCTAAATGGGCGTGAGCACAAGGGCTGTCTTTAATCACAAAGGAATATTGTCTTCCATGAGGGTCCCCCTCCTTTCAGCCCTTTTGTTCCACTGTCTGTCAACAAATACTGTTGAAGCTACTGCAAAAGAGGAGTATTATCCTGCCAGCTGCAGGTCCGTAGGAGGGGTGGCCACTGACTACACCAGTGATCCTCCTGGTGAAGTAGCAGAGCGCTCTGCAGCGTATTGAGATGTTCTAAATCTGATGACTTGTGAGTACAAAAACTATATAATTATACTGATGGATGTTGGACATAATTTTAAATCATTTTGGTCAATGTTTTTAAAACATTGGGGATGGCATAAAAAAAGGCATGAGAAAAAACCCCAAAGTAACACAACTCAAATGCTCAGAAGTTCTGCAATGCCTGTGTTAACATAATTTGTGCAACCTGAAAGCAGCCTTTGTCACATTATGCATCTATTTCTAACACTTGACCCCCAACCTGGAGCTGCCCTTGGGTTAACTTACGATTGTTAGAGAACTAGCTTGTCTACAATATCTTTTCAGATGTTACAGAAACTAAGTATGCATTTAGTAAATATGATTTCCTGAAGATCAATTCGGGTGAAACTGAAGTCTATGCTTTTTTGTGCCTGGAACAGATGACACAAAATGCAATAGAGGGAAAAAATATGTAGTTCTTGCTTTCTCATATGGGTTACTCCAGATGACTGTAACATTTTTACTTGATTCTTTCTGTGCCTCGACCTGCCAATGTTAAATGAGTATTTATCAGTCTCACAAAAAATTGTATGAAAATGCAATTATTGGTTTTGAAATACAAAACAGTTATGAAAACTGTAAGAATATCTGTAAGATTATTGATTATTCCATGGTAGAACAAGTTAGAATTTCTCATAGTAGGACAGAGGGTCAGACAATGATTACTGAAGATACAATAAGGTAACAGTAATCATTCTATTTACTGGTCATAATCCATCTTCTGTGAATTAATTTAGAGCCCAAGTTAAAAAGAAAATAAGATATAATGAAAGGCTGATTTTGCAATCTGAACACTTCTGTATATTTTTGCAATTAAAATACATTTTTCTGCTATAAACACACTTTGAGAATGCAACTATAATAAACTAATCAAATACAAGACCATCACATACACTTTGTTTCATACAAAAACACATACAAGGAGGTCTCTCCCTTTGATAAATGTCAGGAAGAAGAAATTAAACCTTTACATTGATAGTGACTGTTCTATGACTGTCCTTGGGATAAGATTTTGAAGGTTGGCTTCTCAGCTGGGATGTGTTGCTCACATACCAATGGAGCTGTGCCAGTCTACAAGTGCTAAGGATATGGCCATGTGTTAGTAATATTAAAGATTTATGATATTTACTATCTTGGATAGACTATCAGCTTTTTATAGCATGCAGTGTACTTGGGTTTTGGTTGTTAAGGTGGTGTGAAATTTCACAGCTGATTTTCTGAGAGGGTTATGAAAGTCAAAACTGAGAAGACAGCTATAAACATACACTATTTCAGAAATGAAGCTCACATTCTACTGTAATTGACTTTTTCTTTTTGTGGTTTTCTGAACTATGTCATTCCTAATAGGTCTCCCCCTACACTGTAATACTATACTGCAATGGTCTGCCTGTACCATAGTAAAACTCAGCAAATATAAATCAAAGTAATGTCTACTGAGGAGTGCACATGTATACACACAAACACACTGAGTTTGAAAACTAGGTGAGGTCATTTCTCTCAGCCAGTCCCTTGCTTTACACTTCCCCAAAAAGATCATGCAGGACTTGACTTTTGAAGTACTTTCCAACTAGCAAAGTGGTTTGTAGAAGTCTGCCTTTCCCCAGGCTGATGCACTCAGAGTGGGAAGCCCTCCCCTCCTTGTTGGCTCAGAGCTGCTGGCACTGCAGGATGGCTAAGGACAGCCAGGTCTCCTGGTGCAGCTTGTCCCACTGGTTACTCACAGGTTACAACAGAACAACGCTTCTAAGATGTGAAGCAGTTTGAGATTTCTGGAAATGGATGTCACTAGGGAGCTGCACAGACGGACTCCTGGTCTGTATGAGGATCCAGCAGCCTGGTTTGTACCCTTGTACTGTGTTTTTTATTGTAACAGTCTATGCTTATTAATGACCAAGAGAAATGCTTCCTTATAGCTGTTGCCCTACACTGCCATCTTATTTCCTTTGTGCCTCAGGGAATCTGTGGCCAAGAGGGAGGTGGGATCCAGACTCAAGCAATTGAACCCCAGAGCAGCACCTCATCTCCTTGCCCCTTTACTGTGCAAGTAGACCTTCACAGACCTTCAACACATCTCACTCCCCACCCCCCCCCAGTCCCACTTACACCAAGTATTAAAATCCTGTTTGAACCCTGCCCTCTAAAATGGTGTGGGGAAGCACCAGGGTCTGGTGAACAAGATACCAGACCACCAGTCTGGGGAGCTAGACCTGACCTCTGGCTCCTGCTCATGCAACATGTGCTATTAGTCAAATAGCTTCACTTTCCTGTGAGCTTTCACTAAGTGTTAAGGACTGTTTCTCCTCTGCCAGGCAAAGCTACAGTATATGAAACCAGCCAAAGACAAACCCCACAACGTATCGAGTTCTTGCATGAAACTACTAAACCTTTGCTAAAATTAGGAACCGCAAGAAAAGCTGATTCTAGCATGACTTACACTAAGCAATGCAAGGTACAGAACAGTTGGGAAAAAGTGATGTCGCTCAGCTTTCAAAATGCATGGTTAAATGTAGGCATTACTTTGATTTATAGATACACCTGTGGTACTCTAATTTTAGAATACATCCTTAGAGCTTTTATAGGGGGCAAGCCATGACTGCAAACATACCCTGTGATGTTATCATCACTATTGCAGGAATCCAAGTTCTGGCCTCTGCCTGGCCATGCTCAACCCACTAATGTCTGTGTTTGTGTCTCTATGGGAGGCTTACACGTGTGCTTGCGAGGGGGAGGCAAGGTCTTTTTCCCGAACAATGTTCACTCTTTTTCTTATGTGCTTGTTGGGTAGTGAACAGTGTTAGGGCGGGATAGTTTCCTCTGTGGGCTTTATTGCTTTATCTTGATGACCAGTAATAGCTCCATAACTACAACAAATTTTTCCTTTCTGAGATGAGATTCAAAGTGTTATAATGATTTCTCAGTCATACCCAGTGGAAAAAGAAAGACCTAGTTTTCACTTTCATGACTGTAAGGATGGAATGAAATGACTGGAGAAATAATAACATAAAACCAGTCAAACCCTCAGTTCTCTCCAAGAAATAAAAGCAGTATCTAGGAGTCTTATTTCAAGATAAGATCTGGCTGGGTATTTGCTCCCTTTTCATTTGGAAAGAAATTCCCAGATAGTGCTCTTTCCACACAGCTTGAGAAATGCACTCAGCCTGCTGCTGTGCAGCTTTTGGATGATTTCAGTTTCTATAAAAAGAAGATGATCTCATCTTCAGTACTTAAAGATGTATCACCCTACCTTTTCCCCTTGCCTAGCATGAAGGAGAATTTGAATTTATGAAGCTTAGTGTGACTATAAAAAGATTGACCTGAATGACAGAAAGGCATTTGCTTTAACCCCTTCCCCACTTTCAGCCTGTACATGCTTGTGTCCTGGCAGGAAGAACAGTCACTTAAAGCAGCCAGGAATTGAGATTCATGCAAGGTTTGTATGCTGGGCTGCAGAGTTGCTGCATTGCTCCATTGCAGACAGCGTTGCTCTCTCTGTGCTACAGTATCATGGACCTGTGCCAATACCCGGGTACAGGTGGAGATTAGCGTGCTCAGCTCTAGAAAGAGATCAGGATAGACTGCCCAGTGCATTCCCTGGCTGGACTCTGTGAGTACTGGTAGCCTCCCAGAAGAGAGATATTCTATATTACAGGTATTTAGCAACGTTTTCAAAAATAGGCAAGTGCAATTTGAACCCTGAAGTCATACTTTGGCATGCCCACTATGATTTGATTTTCAAAAGACCTATGGCACATATCTAAGTCAGTGAGAAATACTTAAGGTGCTTAGGTTTTCAAGGACCAAGCTAAATCCAGTTGGCGGCCAGTCACAAGCGGTGTCCCCCAGGGCTCAGTGCTAGGGCCGGTCTTGTTTAATATCTTTATCAACGACCTGGACGAGGGGCTCAAGTGTGCCCTCAGTAAATTTGCAGACGACACCAAACTAGGTGGGAGTGTTGATCTGCTCGAGGGGAGGAGGGCTCTGCAGAGGGACCNCAGTGAGAAATACTTAAGGTGCTTAGGTTTTCAAGGACCACGCTATTCATTTAAGGGCCAGATAGTAAAAGGTCTTTAGGCTCCAGAAACCTCTTGATGCTAAATTTAAATTGAGAATTTATGAACCTGACTCAAAACATTTTGGCCTGAGGGTTGGGAGTTGGCTTTTTTTTTGGCCCGTGTGTATGCACGGAGGCTGATCGCAGAGTAGCCATTTCACCTTAGCTACCTTGCAAGCTAACTTGCATTTTCATAACACAAGGGTGCTTTTTTGCAAAGTCATTTAGTAAACTTAGTCTAATTAAAAAAAGAATTAAAAAAAAATAGGACATATAACTGTGTCAAGAAATTTTTTTGTGCAGAATACCTCTTGCATTCAACGTTCAGACCTTTGTCTATTCCACAGTTTCCCATGAAGAGGAGGCACAAGAGGAGGTAGACTGTAACACAGAAATGACAGTACTGTACTTGTTGCATTTCCTAGCTTAATATTCAGCTCTTCATATCTTATCAGTACTTTGTTCCTGGCTACCGCTGACATACCTCAAACTGCAATCCAGCCCTGGTTTACATTTCAATTCCTTCTATTGCATTGTTTCTTAAGAAACTCCTTAGTAACTTTGTACAGTAGTTTTAAAATAGGCCAAAACATGCTGAATTGTCCTGAACACAATAGGTGGACTAACAAGAAAGAGTTTTCCAGTATTCCAAAGTGTCTTTTCTTTGTTTTTCCCCTGAAAAACAAGAATCTTTCAGACTGGTTCTAATTCATACAGTTTAGTCATCTTAATTTGCCTCAGCCAGCAGCACACTGAGAAAGGTTACTCTATTTCAAAATTAATTTTCTACTACCTTCAAGCCAAGGCTCAGATCTCGCTGCCGTGTGCAGCCCTTCTCATTACGGG
Source organism: Aramus guarauna (assembly GCA_013400195.1). Classification (NCBI taxonomy): domain Eukaryota; kingdom Metazoa; phylum Chordata; class Aves; order Gruiformes; family Aramidae; genus Aramus; species Aramus guarauna. The sequence goes on along the minus strand of VXBL01002528.1, from coordinate 33,504 downwards.
TATCACTGTTAATTTATTACAATAGAAGAGAGAGCTCACATGGAAGCAGCGTAGAAAAGGGTGATTTAAAAAAAAAAATATTTTATACTGTGAGTAGATGTGCTGATGTTATGATTTTGTTTGGAGGGAAAAGTGACAAGCTATGGAATGCTCTTGCACAAAGCCTATTTTCCCTTAGGTTTCTCATTACCCATTCCTCAGTCCTGTCGCAAACACAGTTTAGAAGCTTTCTACGCATTATAAATGATTGACTTTCATGTACTAGAGAAATACACACAGCAATAAAAAGATAATAACAATTATAAATAAATACTTCACATTTGTATAATGTCTTTCAACAAGACCTTTCAAAAAACCTTTTTTTAGCTTTAATGAATTCTTGAAATGAGCATTAATGAAGTCTTGAAAACTGTATCGCCAGTATAGGGTTCACTGGTAAAATACAGCAGCTGTCAGGGTGCAGAAAAACCCCAGGTATGTAATGATTTACTGCAACATTACAGTTCAGAAAGGGAGGTGTAAAAATTCTGCATCTGAAAGCACTGGCTGAATTACTAGGACTGAAATACAGAATGATCTGAGCTGAAAGTTAGCCAGAGCTCCAGAAATTGCAGTTCTGTGAGGTTTTCTGTGTCTGACAACAGTGAGCAGGCAGGAGTCTTGTTCTGTCTGGCAACCTACCTGGGACATTGTAAACACTACAATAAAGCAATAGATCCTGTCAGATTCTGATTAGGGGATCCTACTGAACCCTTTCCAACAACAATGCCATCACCAGAAGGGAACAGATACTTTATTAAAATATAGCTAAGCATTTCCTTTTACTACAAAAAGGTATGTTTATGGAGAATAAACCCATAATTTGACCCTGCTTTTGGGCTCGAAGTCCAGAAGTTTGGAATTTTACATGACTTTTGCTACAAACACCAAACTAAAAGTGGATTCTTCCCCCACATACATTCTAGGAAGTTTGTTTTGGGGGTAGCTGGCAAAAAATGTACTAAGGAATAAACTTTGAAGCAGCAAACTTTATTGAAGTTTGAAGAAGTTATAGAAATAAGTAAAAAAACTCAAAGAATAGTCAAAATTTGAATTTGCAGTAAACTGTCTGAATTAGAATATTGTATTACTTAAATATCAGTCCTTGAGTGCTGTCTTCTCAAGAGATGCTCAGACCTATAAAGAATTGAGACTTTGCAAATGGATCTTCTCCTTTTATGCTAAAGCCAAAATCCATTTATGGATTGCTAAAAATGTATATGTAGATACCTTGAGACAGGATACCCCTTAAAACTGGCACATCATTTTACTATGCAAACTTAGTCTCCCCAAAATGTCAGTAAACAAGAAGGTAACTGAAACTGCTACACAATTAAAAAAAACCCACATTTATAATGTCATTTGTAAAATATATTAGAGTAAGTCTATTACTCAAAAGACTTCCTGAAGGAAAAGATAAACGTGAGAAGAGTGGGCTTCCTGAATTATCCCTCTGCCCTTCAAAGGCAGTCATTCTCAGGTAAGCTTTAGGGCATTCTGGCAGCAATGTCTTAGATGCCTAAGGCAGCACCTCAGGCGAGGTCCTCTGAAAAAAAAGGGATTTTTGTGGTGGACTTTGAAGCATCATTGACATTCAGGAACAATCAGGAAACCTGGGATATAAATGGAGATGGGAAAGTAGCCTTGGGCAGCACCCTCAAGGCTGAGTTTTGTTGAGTGACTGCAGCTAAGAGGTGCCTTGGACAACCCCAGACCAAAGCCTAAGGCTATGCATAATCAAAGTCTGTGTTTATTACTTTTATGTTTTTATTTCCAGTTTTAAATGCAAATTTAACTCTGTCTTCTTTGAATAAATTTCATTATTTTTGATTTTGAGTTTCTTTGCCATTTAAAATGAATTTCACTGAACGTGGCAAATCAGGGATGCTTTTGATTTCTCTGGAGGTACATACTCAAATGAAGCCAAAGCAGTGCTGCAGATAAACCAGGTGGGCATTCGAGGAACTGGGATATACCTTCATCAAAGCTGAAATGACAGGTAGTGTCAAGGGCTAGAAGGGAGAAGTCATGCCCATGAACTAGGAGAAAGACAATCAACAGCTTCAGAAAATTTCAGATTATTTAACGCAGTCTGTAGCTGACCCTGAATCAGCAGTGTTATTATCAGCAGTATTTGTTTGCCATGAACAAAAGGAAAAATAGGTTCTTTTTGCCCTTTCTTCCCAGCTGCTTCTCCTTTATCACAAAGAATGAATAACATTAATGATGCATTTTTGAAACTCATTGTTACCTTGTGAGCTAGAAGCCCCAGATGAGACTGCCAGAAATACATGGCCTAAGGATCAAGGAACTAAAGTGAAAGACTCTAATACAGTTATTCAGATGTCATTTTAGTGGTATCAGTTTTCTCTAATTGCAGAATCTCTAGAATACATTATGTTATGTTACTTGAATAATGATTTTTTTAATAATTGTGAGTCACACCATAAAAATGAGTATATGTCTGTTGTATTGCCAATTGAATAGAGAGCACAAAATGGCATGAAATACATCTGAGTTTTAAAGACTAATAACTGTTCAGATCCATAAGAAGTACAGCTTTAAGTATTCATGAACTCTCACTTATATTAAAAGAAAATACAGCTACTCTACACTTCTGAGAATTAGTTCTTAGTCATCTAGTTCCAATCAAAAGTAATCCATTATAAAAATAACACTTGCAAATATTTACTTAGTTTTGATTTCATGAAAGAAGACTATCATCGGATATTTGATGAGTAAAATAATGCATTTATTGCAGTAATAAGTCTAGCATCTCTGTGTTTAACATCTCCATTAATGATCTGGATAATGGGCCAGAGGGAATCCTTTGCAAGAATGCAGATGACACCAAACTGGGAGGAGTGGCTGATACACTAGAGGATCATACTGCCATTGAGAGGGACCTTGACAGACTGGAGAAATGGCCCAACAGGAACCTTACGAAGTCCAACAAGAAGTGCAAAGTCCTGCACCTGGGAAGGAACAACCCCAGGCACCAGTATATGCAGGGGACCAGCTGGCTGGAAAGCAGCTGGGCAGCAAAGGACCTCCAGTGTGTCCTGGTGGACACCAGGTGGAACATGAGCCAGCAGTGTGCCCTTGTTGCAAAGAAGACAAATGGCATCCTGGGTTGCATTAGATAAAGTATTGCCGACAGGCAAATCCCTCCCCTTTATTCAGCGCTGGTGAGGCCACAGCTGGAGTGCTGTGGCCCGTTCTGGGCTCCTCAGTAGAAGAGAAACATGGAGATACTGGAGAGAGTCCAAGGAAGGGCCATAAGGATGGTGAAGGGACTGGAGCATCTGCTATGTGTGGAAAGTCTGAGAGTGGGGGACTGTTTAGCCTAGAGAAGAAACAGCTTGGGGGAATCTTGTCAATGTATATAAATACCTGAAGGGAGACTGCAAAAAGGAGGGAGACAGAGTCTTTTCAGTGGTGCCCAGTGCCCAAACCAAAGGCATGGGCACAAACTGAAACACAGGAGGTTCTCTCTGAACAGCAGGAAACATTTTTTTACTGTGACACTGACTGAGCACTGGGACAGGTTGCCCAGAGAGGTTGTGGAGCCTCCATCCTTGGCTATATTTAAAAAATATCTGGGTATGGTCCTAGGTAACCAGTTCTAGGTGGCCCTGCTTGAGCAGGGAGATTGGACAAGATGATCTCCAGAGGTGTCTGCCAATCTCAACTGTTCCATGATTCTGTGTTCATATTGGGCAGAAAGTTTTTAAAAAATACTTTCACATTTCAAGCCCACTGACTTGTAGTGATTAATCCCATGAATCCCACAGAACTGATTCCCTGTTTGTGAGCTGGCTGAGTTAATCTTGGATAGTCAGCAGAATTAGAAGAAGCCATTCTGAGTTTGTCTTCTAGGGACAAACTGTGGGGCAGCCCTTTCTTGAAGGATGAAATCAAGTCTTTTGCTTATTTTCTATCACCGCAAAATTGAAGTCTACTTTCATCATGTAGTGATGTTGACCTAGAAAAAATAATTCACTTTCATTTCACATTCAAGGCTTGACTTCTCTTCTGTTCAAATCAGAAGCAGTAAGGAGTACCATGAGTTACCCTAGTCTGACATTTAAGCATGAGGTCCAAGGCTGTTCTTAGTCCAACTCTCCATATACCCACACTGTTTGCATGGGGGAGTCCAAGTATGTTTAGCACCAATTGGAGGTCTAACCTCTCCTTCATGGAGTCTCAACAGTTGTGTTCATATGTTCACATAAATACCCAGGGAACAGCTGATGTTTTGTTTTTAAAGTATATTGTAGATCTAGCTATGCCAATGTGTATATAATGCATTATTAAACAAATAAATAATTATTTGCTCACCAAATTAAGAGATGTTCCTAAGATAATCAGATGCAAAAGTATCTTGCCTCCCAGGTCCTCTTCTCTAGCCCTTTCTCAATTTTACTGAGCTCAGACTACTTAGGAAGTCAATGCGTGATTCTTCAGGTGGAATGTATTTCTCAAGCCTGTAAATATATTATTTCACTGTAATGAATATGAAATGCGAGTTCGTCATTCAGTATGCAATGTACATATCATAAGTGTTACTTAGAGTTGAATAAGTTTTATTGAGGAGATAGAGCTCTGCATGGACACTGCTTTTGATACACCTGCAAGTCCAAGCTCTGTTAAGCTGTGTTTAAACTCGGGAAAGTTGTGGTTGTTTTGCCTAATGAAACCTATTCTGGTATCACCTTTATCACTGTTGATGACATCTTTCAGAAAATTTGAACTGAAAGTTGGTGAGTTCTCCCTAGACTTTTGTCATTACTAATTATTAAGGCGATCTTTTTGCTTAATGTTTGACAAGCTCTTTCATAACCATGTTGGTAGGGTGCTCACAGTATCATCAGCAAAATCTAAATCAAGCTTACTGTTTTTAAGCTATCTGGTGCTACGTAAACCAAATATTAAATACTTTCTCATATAACTACCCATTCTCATAATGAAGCAAGCAATTCCATAAACGTGAAACAAGATAAAAACTTGCATTTGACACTAAGTTCTATGTTAAGAGGTGCACTGAAGCTATGTTTACTTAAAATATAAAGCTAAGCCTTGCTATATGATTTTCATTGGATATCATAACATTTCAAGATGTTCCAGAATGACATTGATGCTGAAGCCTGTCAAAAGCTTTCTTCAAATATGTGAAGTTTGTGAGTAGTTTTTGCTATTCAATTATCTGATGACTATTATTCAGGTAAAAATCTGGTGAGCAAATGGTTTTCTGGAAAGAAATGTGTCTTGCTCTTTTTTTAATTTTGCATTAGTTCTTTAATTCTTTTTAAATCAGTAGTCTTTGTCTGCAGAAGACTAAAGGACCCTAAAGCCTGCATAGTTGTTGCATGTGCTTAGGGCATCTTTGGCTTTTTGAATGAAGTGCTGTTTTCACATTGATATAAAAGCTTCTCTGATCTCACAGGATTTTTTTAACATTTTGGTGATTTTACTGATAACCTTACCAATTCCACCTTTTTGTGACTCGTTTCTTTTAAAGCTTTTACTCTTTACCTGAAACTGCATTGGTTTTATGTTTTATCTAGCTTTTTCACAGCTTTGTGATATGAAATGATTCGGGTTTTGGCTCTGTGTAATCTCTTCATCAACATCATTGGTTTTCTGTGCTGCTTACCAATATTCCATCTCTTAAGTATGATTTGTCCATAGGCTTGGGTTTTTTCTGTCACAGAAACCAGTAAGCGTTTTCACCACCATAGCACATACTCCAAAGAAGGAATAGTATGTCTTGGGCAGCATGACTCCTCTCCTAGAAGGAAACAGGAAGGTTACAGCCCTTTTCTAGCACTCTGTCCCCTATGTTTGGAGTAAAAGAACAAAAATTCTTATAACTTTGGGTTTTTTTAGTTAGCAGAGGCAGTTTAGGCAAACTTAAAAAATGCTTGTTAGGCTTGACAAGCAAGCCTCAGATCTGCTGGAGAGATACTGGAAGTATTAAACATATTTGTGTAGTTTAGCCTACCTCCAGCTATGTCCCACTTTCTCTTCCCAGAGTTAGTGTGATACACTCTACAGTTTCTAACTTCCAACGTGATATAAACTTTTCCACATTTTCTTTCTAGAAAATGTATGTATTTAATTCATACAGTAAGCTCAAATTCCTTATCAAATATGAAAACTAGAGGTGCTCATAAAATTAGCTTGAGAAGTCTTTTGGAGAAAAATAACTTTCTATGAACCCTGAACACAGAAGCTCCGTAACTTGTCAACAAAAAAGTACCTTATCTTAAAAAAAATACACCAAATAAATACTTTTCCATGAAAAAACAATTTTGACAGGAAATGTTCAGCAGCCTTTGTGTAGGCAAATGACTCTCTTGTTACAACTCCCACTTCCTGCCCACAGCATCATCTGCTGCCTGCTCGCATGGCAGCCTGCTACTACCCTCCCTCATTTGCGCAGAATGCAAAGAGAAGGCTGTAGAGGACAAGGGAGTAGCGCAGGACTCTTTCTCCTCAGGAGAGGTCTCACTTTACCTTGACAATTGTATTGCTTCAGAAAGTAGAAAGGAGACAGCTAGTCTTAGTTTAAAAGACTGCGTAATACCCCCTGTCCTTCCTTCTTCTGGCATTAAAGAGGCTGATCTCTCACACAAAATGCAGAAACGCAGTAGAAACAGTTAGTCTGGAGTTACAGTACACTGAAAAACTTTGAGAGAGCTGTTTATGGGAGGTGTTGAAACTAAGGTACTCTGATGTCCACAGTGAGCCTTTATATGCTACATAAAACAATAGTTATTTTATAGCTTTATAACTGCTTGACATGAAAGTACCCCCAAAGCGCTACCTGCTCATGAGCCTCTTCCCTCAGGCCTTTTCAGAGGAGTTTGTTGGCAAATAGCTATGGACAAGTCATAAGCAAGACTCTGGTCAGGAAAACACTGACCAGGAAAAGGTATGTGGCGGTAGTACGAGTGGCTGAAACCTCCTTACGAAGCAAACTCAGTCATTACTCTTGACGCTGCAGTATACCAAGTAAGTAAAGAGAGCAGCCTTGGTGGCAGATACACCTCCCTGAAATGACAACACATTTCATCAGCCACTTCAGGGATTAGAGGACAAGAACAGTTTGGCAAGGTATGTACACAGAATAAATACCAAATGCCGACTCAGGCACGAAAACAAGGCAAAAAAACCCTCCCTGAATTCTTTGGGAGAAGCTGACAGAAATGTCATAACGGCTGTTTAGAGCAACAGTTCAGTCATCCAGCTGTGCCAGAAATATGTGTCTCTATAACAAGATGTGAAAGGGCTGGGGTGTTCCATTACTGAGATTCCAATTAGATCAAATGGGGATAAAATTGGTTAATACTTAAGCTGATTCAATCAGCCATCTTTAAATTTAAAACCCAGAATAGTAATCATTTCAAGCATGTTCTCAGCCACGCAATCATGACAGCCTGAGGATGAGCCAATTCAGAAGATGCATCCAGTGAGGCTTATCAAGAGCTGGTTGACACACATCATTTGATTTCTATTTTGGCTTCTCTCTTTTGAGTCAATTATTTTTTGTGATGAGAATTACAGTGATATACCCATGAAAGCACTGACTAACTACCATTAACACACTTAAAGGTATATAAATCTCTTACACACCAATAGCAAAACCTTTTTATTTTCATTTTGGTAGGGCACTAGAAATCTAGGCATGTGGTTTCTCTTCTAGTTTTTGTAGCTAGCTAACTGTGCTTATGAACATATATAGCTGTGTGGATTTTAACCTCCTCTCCAAGTCACCCAGAAGATGAGCCAGCTCCCATCTGGCAGACAATTCGCAGTATTAACATGATACAGTGCCTGAGCTCATCTGCCTGGTTCTCTGCAAAACCTCTCCTCAAATTCAGCATTGCATTAACAGAGACTTCTCTGGATATTAGTCATTTGTTGAACACCAGCAATATCTTTGTTCTGAACACAAACTAGAAATATTTCTCACTCTTGACATTTGTGTGTGAGGCACTTGGAGCACCTCAGACAGGCAGCAAACACACATGGAATTGTCCACTCAGTTCACACCACTGGACTCCTTAGTCATTTAGTCTGGCTTTACAGGACCAGTCTGAAGAAACTGGGAAAAAGCCCCTTAAGAAAAATTACAAATAACCTGTCCATCAGAAGACTTTCTCTCTAAACCAACTGGTTAGTAATTGCTCTATGTCTTTCACCTCCCAATTCAGTTGCTGCTGTTTCATTGTGCAACTTATAGCTGCAAGAGAGGGAAAAAAAGAATAAAATTTGCGGGCTGACAAAACAGTCTCTTCATACCTAAAATAATAGAAACACTCCTCTTCAGAAGATCCCTTAGCTGCTTACTACAGATGGTTTGTACATTAAGAGAACGTGTATTGTGTTCTCAGTAAAATCTTTGACATCTTCCTGTGGTTAGCATCTGTGTTTACTTTTTTAACAAATTGATATTTTATAGAAATGCACTGAATCTTTTGAATGTGCCATTACCATTGAGAAATATTTCATGTTTATTGGTATACAGCCTGATTAAGCTTTAAGAAATTATTAAAGGTGCCATATGTTAGTTTATTGTTCAATTCCTCAACAACTATTCTTCACTCATCTGAAATCATGGCATGCTGTGGCACACGTCTACCTGATCTAGAAGCTGTTAGAGCTATTTTAAGAAGTATATATGTCATTTTTTGGAAACATGCAAAGCACTAGCTATTATATTTCCACTGATACTTTCATTTATATATTCATTTATGTATTCATTCTGAGGCTTCAAATCCATGAGTAATATCCCTGTGGTATTGCACAATGCTATCAAACATAGATCAAGTACTTTCATTCTACATTATCTGATTGTTCTCCAATACATCTTCCTAAATTCTCTTTAAACTAGAAAATGTCAGGTACAACATGGAAGATGAAGCTTCTCTCTGTCTGCCAGAGTACAACTCCCGAGAGCAAATTACTTATCAGAAGCCATTTCCTTTTTTATTATTATTATTTTATTTAATTATATTTGCTTTCTCTATTAAGGATAAAATGTCCCATTTTAAAGAGATATCCAGTGCAGTACAGAGAATACTTTGCTGGAGGGCTTGCAGTCCTGAATCCGGTGTCTGACTCTTTCACTGACTTCTTTTGTCTGTCGGGATTTTTTTTTCTTTTTTAGGTCTTACTGAGTCACTTCTCCCACCTTCTCTCTGTGATCTCAACTCAGACTGTACGTTAAAACAGACTCTTAATCAGTTCATACATGATAATTAAAAATAGGTTCTCAGGAAGTGAAGAGCAAAAAAGACCTCTGCATGCTTTACATGCACTGAAAGACAGAACACAACCAGTACTACACAACATCACCATATAAAATCTGGCTGGTCTGTTCCTTCTTCATGCCCTGACATGGCACACAGAAATAGATTTAATTTTATTTCACAAACCAACCAAGTTTGACTTGCATTAATAAATTTTTCTTGTCCTTTGGAAAATCTGGACACTGTATTCACTTCTGTTAGTTCTTTCTGTGTTTTGCTATTAAAAGATTTATCCATTGCATAAATCAGACTGTTACTCTTCAGACTTCTATTACAAAGTCCTTTTGCATTTCCCTAAAACACTCCTGATCATTTTAATAGGCCAAATTACAGTAAAATGTATGATTTGTCCTAACCCAGATGCTTCACATTATCATGTGACTTCTGGGAGCAACAGCTCGGGAAGTGTCAGAGCTGAGTAAGAACATGTGAAAACAAAGGGATAAAAATAAAGCAGGACAGGAAGAAAATTAGAAAAAAGAAAATACTCAGGGGTTTTTAATCACAAAGAAATAAAAGGCACAGTAATACAGCAATGACTACAAATTCACTCTTTTCAATATGGTTTCCCTTATAATCATAGAATCACAGAATGGTTTGGGTTGGAAGGGACCTCAAAGACCATCTAGTTCCAACCCCCCTGCCATGGGCAGGGACACCCTCCACTAGACCAGGTTGCCCAAAGCCCCATCCAACCTGGCCTTGAACACTTCCAGGGAGGGGGCAGCCACAGCTTCTCCAGGCAACCTGTTCCAGTGCCTTGCCACCCTCACTGCAAAGAATTTCTTCCTAACATCTAATCTAAATCTACCTTCTTTTAGTTTAAACCCATTACCCCTACTATCCTATTACTCCATGCCCTTGTAAACAGTCCCTCTCCAGCTTTCCTGTAGGTCCCTTCAGGTACCGGAAGGCTGCTAGAAGGTCTCCCTAGAGCTTTCTCTTCTCCAGGCTGAACAACCCCAACTCTCTCAGCCTGTCTTCATAGGAGAGGTGCTCCAGCCCTCTGATCATCTTCATGGCCCTCCTCTGGACTCACTCCAACTAAAGGACACTATTTGTTCACTTCTCTCCAGCCTGATGAACATTGCTGAGGTCATGAACAAGGTTCTTCCATCCCTGTTAATCCTAGGCCATGCTTTATATATTTTCTGGATTAAAATCAATACACTTTCCCTTCCTCAGTATCATTCAGCAGAGGGATTCTTTTGACTGACCTCTTTCCATTTATTCTTGGAATGCCCAAAGGCATGCTTGTCACCATAGATACTTTGGCTTCACTTCCTTTGTGTCTCACACAGTTATCCATCTTCTCTGGATAAAGCTGATGGGTTATGTGACAATCTCAACACTTACTAAGAATTCACCATATACATTAACAGATGTTTTCCTGAGGTACTTGTTTTCAAAAGGCATTTTAGGATTTTTGAGAATGTTGGTGGATTTCCAGGTTCCATAGTCAAAGATAAAGGGTGAAGTAATCTTTGAGTTGAAAATTTATAATTCAGTTTTTCCTTTGCAGACTCTGTCATCTTTTTGAAGTTGATGACAGCACTTCTTGCTTTGCCTGCTCCTAAAATGATTTCTTTCCTTCCTCTCTAGCTATAATGCAAGCTAGTTTACTACCCAGTTCAAGGTAAAAGCTGTTACTATGCACGTGCACTAAGAATATGACCAAGTTTATGGTGGATTTAATTCACTCCTAATTTAGCATTGACTATGTAATCTAGCCCAACACTTTCTGGAATCTCAGCTCTCTGATTCCCTTCCCCCATTCCCAGATGTCTTCCCTACCACACAGTGGATAAGGCAGCCCGGGAAACTTTAATTTTTAGCCTGTTTAATTGTATCCAGTGCCACACAGGAAGGATATGTGAATCTTGCTGTATGCCCATAGTCACATTCACACTCCAAATTGTGCAACGCTTATGAAAGATGGCCATAAAATCATTTGTTGAACAGTGCCTATTTGCAGTAAAGACATTTATACCTCTCTCTCAGAGGAAGCTCAGAATTCCATTGTTAATCTAAGACATCATAGGAATTAAGTTGGAGGAATAATATTTCCAGTTCAGCTACTGTCTCATTCTGTTCCACAGTCAAGGGAAACTTGTTTTCCATGACTGCTTTACATGGAGCATGTCATTCAGCACCTTGCAGGCTGCAATCTTGATTGGTTAATATCAATTCAGAAGGAAAAAGCAATAAAATAACCAGGTGACAAAAAATATTTCTGTATTTATAGCTGCACTAAAAGCTTTTGCAGGGGGTTTATGCAGCACAAACAGTAATAACCATGAAGACACAGTTCATATCTCAATGTTTTGAATAACTGGTGATTCCTTTCAGGAGTTTGTTTTATCTTGAAGGACAAACAGAAACACCAGTTCTCTTTTGTTACTGTTGTACCTGTCATTTGCAGAAATGGAGTGAAAGGAGAGAGGTGAGGCTCAGGGCTTGGAAAGAGAAGGGGAAAAAAGATGTAATGTTAGCTGGCATGAGAGAACAGGTTGTACGCTTGAAATGAACAATCTGAAAGGCAGAGGAGTATTTAAAATGCTGATGGTTAGGCATGACAGTTTGATGGCCTCTGCTAAAAACCTTTTCCTCCATACTTATAACTCTTGTTTCTCCTTCTCTTTGTCAGAGAAAGAGAAATGGAAACTGACATCCCTTGGGCCCGATCTTCTGTTATTTGTGAGGAAGGACAAAATAGGAGCTTAACTGGAGCACCTGCAGGTGCCTCCTCAAGCCAGTTCTTATCAGTGTAAGTCCAAGAAGCCCAATGACTTCTAACCCTGGCTGAATGGTTTCGTTGACTGGCCCGGTACAGAACATGGACTATAGCTTCATATAGTTAGATACAGATGCATTTTAAGCTTTTCCAAAGTTCCAGGGATTTAGATGTGAGCGTTTTGGTTTGTGATCAGTATATGAGAGTACTGGCCCTCCAGGTTGGGGGTTTTGTTTTGGGCTAACAACCCAATCATGTAAAAAGCAAAATCTGTTACAGAAATTGCAACAACACTATCCCACCGGGTTCAGTGGCATAGTGTTGTTGCAGCCCTATGCTCCTCGAGGAGTAACAAGGACCAAACAACAAACATATGAGAGTACTGAATCTGAAAAAGAGTTTGGAGGATGTTCTGGCAGAAAAAAATGGGAGTCCCAATGGTTGCACGCCCGCGTGTCTGTTGGAGTGTAATTCACTAGAGGGAGCCATTGCCATTTAATTTCAGTTAGCAGCTCCTTCACCAAAACCAACCAGAAGAGAAAACTTCTGGTACAGAATAGCAACTGTCTTCTGATGTCCTCTCGGTCACCAGTTTTCTTCTACATGACATAGAGTTCCCCTGCTTTTGGAAGAAAGATAGGGTAAGAGGCAGAAAGCTTTTCTGAGAGGCTGGCAGTGAGCTGTATACTGGATACGAGTAACAGCTAGGTTCTTCTGTACTTACATTGTTCACCTCACTCCCAATTTGAGACTCTGACTCTCTTTCCATCTAATTTGAGTCCATTTTTACATATAGTGCATTCAAGATGCAGAGTACTCCTTTTCTTCCTAAAAAATACATTACAACCTTATCTAGAACAACTACCCTACAAGCAGAGGCAGCATCACTTGAAAACTGAGATGAATAGTAATTTATTTTGTTAGGCAATATCTAAACCTCCAAAAATTCTTAATTAGTAGAAAATAACAATGACTGTCATTAAAAACCAACTATTGCCTATCTCAAAAGTAATTCAGTTACAGTAATGGATGTGAAACAAAGTGAAATAAATCCCCTAAGTAAAACCAGAATTGAATCCTATATTATGAGGGAATAAATTCTGAATATTAATGTCTAAAGCCTGAACAATAATATCAAAACTAGTATAAATTCTGCTTTTGTAACTCTTCCAACACAGGGAAGTGGCTGGAGAAGAGGTGACACTGTTTTGATGTTACTGTTCTCAGGAAATCTGAAAATTATTCATGTTCAGAATTTGCAATTTAAACCCAGAAGGAAGCACTAAATGATTCAGTCTCACGCCTGCATGTCATGGAACACGGCTTTTGAACCACTGCTGCATTACCCATGTAACTTCTGCTTTCTCCCTTACAGTTATCCCCTAATTATTTGAATTCCCCAATGATTCATTAGTGCATCATTCGTCATGGCTTGCTCAATTATTTCATGTTTATGTTTAAAAAGTTACTGTCAGTTTTTCATAGACAAGGCTTTGACAAGCTTTGTGTTTGCCAGGCTTCATTTTCCTTCCTCGCTTCTTCCTGCCCTTCTCTTAGACGAAAGTGAGAGATTAGAGTACCAGGTCTTCCTGCAGAGGTGCTCACATGCTGTAACCAAGTTCTCTCTTCATGAATTATTTTTGGACAAACTGAAATCTTTGTCATAAGAAATTTATGGAATTTTATGCAGACATCATTGCTTCCAGTGATCTTCATTATGTTGTCTTAATGTTTTAGTAAAAATATCTCCCAATTTCCACTCACAAAGAATGACGAGTCATTTTTATCTCAGCATCCCAATGGCAGTTTTCTTTCAGCAGTCAGTTCCTTCCTCCCTGTGATTTTGCAGTCCTTCTCAGAGTGACTGATTGGAAGCTTCGTGTTGTCCTATTCATAGACAAGATTTACATTCCTTGTTCAGATGTGTAATATTTGCATCTGGCTATGCATTCTACTAGGCTCTCAAGGTCAGCTTGTGTCTTGCCTCTGTCACACAACTGCCTCTGTCACTATACACCTTTTTGCCAATTTTAGTGTCACCTGCAATTTTACCAGCCATGTCCATTCCCTGTCAGAAATGACAGTTTTCTGCTGCTTTCATTTACACTACTGTCAACAGTACTTAGGTGCCACTGGGGAAGAAATTCTTATGTGCAAGTTAAATTATAGAACTATTATATACTTCTTGATAATGACTATCTACACATAACTGGAACGCTCCTATATATAGGATGTCCTTGGTGTGCATCAAAGACATGTAAGTTCTTACCTTACATAACTTTTTTTGAAGCTGAATGTGTTCCAGGATGTTTTTATATGTAGCAGTGACATTATCATGTGTAAGTATTGAGTTTGGAAATCTTTGACTGTAAAATGCCTTGGAACTGCAAAGTTCGAAAACACATATTTATTTTTTGACCTCAGCTAATAAATTCTCTTGATCTTAGATGCTATTCCAGAAAGACTATTCTCCTAAAATAAATGTGTGGTTTCTTTGAGGAAAATGATCTTTTATTTCTACCAGCCTCTCTAATCAACAGGTCTTTTGCAATTTATAAATGAAGCAGCTCTGCAGCCAAACCTTTCCCCTCCAAAGATACAGTTAAATCAATGTTTGCCATTTCCAAGGGGGGATTATTTTTGCTTCTGAGATTTTCACATGTTTCACTCCCATAATTTATTGCATTATTTAGTATTAAACTGAACAAGGGATGTTTATTTGAGGCACTACGTTGTTGAGATCTTTCTTTTGTTGATCAAATTACTAATGTGTAAAATACAATGTCTCTCAAAGAATCTCTTAGGTGCTAATGCAAATCAGTAAGGTGGCTATTTGCAATAGTAATGTTGTCAAATGTTGCCAAACTATCACGAGTCTATTAACTCTTATTTTACTAAGGAGCAGAAATTCAGGGTTTTTTATTTACTCTATACTCCATATTGCCCTTGAGAACTTCAAAGCATAAGGAAAATAGCGGAATAAATGAGGGAAGACCAGCCAGATGGCAACAAAGGCACAGAGAAATCAACCAAGCTTTGTCTTAGTGCAGAGGGGTGGATGTTATATATCAGATACTATGATACTTTCTCTGTTGACAAGTTCAGTGATGTCTGTTTCATGTTGCCACATTTTTTAATAATAAAAGCAGACTCACAATGCAAAGCATAAAGATCAGGGGCATTCTCAGGATAGAGCAGTAGTCACAATTAAGTGACTTGCCAAAGTCACACAAAAAGGTTCTGGAACTGGAGTCCCCATGGCCCATTTAGCATCTTAGCCAGAAGTTCTCCTTGTATCACCCCTTTTCAGATATTTCAGGGGCCAAGACAGGGGACAGAATTAGAACCCATCAGAAGATAATTTAATTTCTACTGACAAAATAGATGACAGCAACGGAAGCACATATTTTCTTTCCAAACATAACATGGAGAACATGTCTTGCTCATAGTAAGGGAGAGTGGGAGGGAGGCAGCATGAAGACCAAGGACAGGGGGAATACAATGGGAGAGGAAGAAGCAAGAAACCAAAATGAGCAAGGGGCAGGGGCTGGTGAGGAGGAAGCTTGTTGTTGCAGTGAGAGAGTAAGAAGCAACAACATATCCTACTGCAATGGTGAGGTACAGGCAACCTGTTTGCACTTAGAGGAACATGAGTAAAAATTTATGACCCTGGGAGCTTATGAGAGCTTTCCTGAGTTTGGCTGTGTTTGGCCATATAGCAGAATATCAGACCTGAAAACATGTCAGAAAAGGCTCTCTCCACTCCTTCTCAGCAATGGTTACATTTTCTGGGCTTCCCTTTCATTTTGTTTTTTGTTTTTTTTTTTCCTCAGAAAACAAAATAAACAAAAATCTCAAACGGGGAAAATAAACAACAAAAATACCAACAACCCCCCCCCAAAACCCCAAATGCAGAGCAGGCATGAAATGACCTTTGAATTCACTAGGTGGCAACAGGGAGTAAGAAATCAGCACTGCCATCTTCAACTACAACATCTGGTTGGATCTTCACAGCATCCCCCACCCATTCATCCCCACCAAACACTCAAGTTCTGGTTGATCAAATGACCACCCTCTAAACACTAAATAAAATACACTCCCTGCAGATGTATAAATATTGTCTCAGTTGGCCAGTGTTCACGCTGACTAACTATCACTGCATTTATCTGGTTTCCCTCACAGCCACCTTTGTGTAGCTTTGATGTGGCATTGAGGCTACCAGCTTTGACGTAAGCCTTGGATCTGTAACTCTCTTTGCCTCCTGAAAGCAGAGCAATTACTTTTCAATCAAGCAGCTTAGGAATGGGGAGAAAAAAAAAATCATTCATTTTCTTGAAGTATAAATCAATTACATGTGTTGAAATGTTCCCACTTTACTGAATATGGGTTTCCAAGGGAGACATGGGTTTTCTCTTCCCTTGTTCTCCTAGAGTAAATGCAGCTTTAAGTCACTAAACAAAGTGGCACATGATTAAAATGTATATTTTTCTTCCAGTTAAAATATACAGTGTTTATCTTCTGCTGTGTAAACCTCTAAATTGACCCATTTATAAAATGAAATAATATCAGTATGATACATTTCAAACAATGCTCTTTCATTTCCTTGTAAATATAGGGAACTCTACGGAAGCGTCAAAGCCCTGAGGGCACAAATAGGCCTTAATGTCCATGACCAGCCTCACCTGAGGCCTCCAACACACCCTCTGCCCCTGGGTCCAGGGATCTGTTTAAACCCAGCCTTGTGCTATGGTCCCTGCCCGAGCTGTGTTGTAGGAGTGCTGGTCTTCAGTCTAGCTGCCCATGCTTGACCACGGACCCTGTTGATCTGGACCTTTCTGGCTTGACCTCCTGCCTATCTTGACACCATGGACCTGCCTGGTGGTCACTGGGATCTGTCTAACCCTGGTTACCATCACTGGACCTGATCCTGACTTGTGGATTGATTTCCTGTCTTGATACTGGACCTGCTTCATCACCATGACCTTGCCCAATGGCCTGGACTCTGTGCTTCCTCTGCACCCGCAGGCCTGCCCTCCTTGCCTGGGACCATGGGGTGGCCCCTGCCTGGTGAGGACCCTGCTGTGCTGGCTGTGGCACCCTCTTGGCTCCTGGCCCAAGGGAGCAGCTGGCCTGTGCTGTGACCTGACGTGAAGTTTGGAGTTAACAACAGTGCAAAGTCCACTGCTCTGAGAGGAAGTGAGAATAGAAAAAGCAGCTAGGTGTGGGTGTACCCACAGCCTCTATGCATGCTGCAACTCATCCTGCTCCTAATGAGCAGGCAGAGATGAGTGTCAGAAGTCCATTTGAAACCTGCTGCAGCTGACAGACTGCTCCAAACATCAGCTCTCTCATGGACCTTGCAGCCTTCTCTCCATCTGTGCCAGTTATGCAGATTCAATCACAGAATCATAGAATCATAGAATGTCCTGAGTTGGAAGGGACCTATAAGGTCCCTTCAGCTCCACTCAGGACCAGCTGAATCAGGGCATATGACTGAGAGCATTATCCAGAGGCTTCTTGAATTCAGTCAAGCTTGGTGCTGTGACCACTTCCCTGGGGAGCCTGTTCCAGTGCCCAACCAACCTCTCAGTGAAGAACCTTTTCCTAATATCCAACCTAAACCTCCCCTGTCACAGCTTCATTCCGTTCCCATGGGTTCTATCACTGGTCACCAGAGGGAGGAGATCAGCACCTGCCCCTTCGCTCCCCCTCGTGAGGAAGCTGTAGGCCACAATGAGGTCTCCCCTCAGTCTCCTCTTTTCTAGGCTGAACAAACCAAGGGACTTCAGCCTCTCCTCATACGTCTTCCCCTCTAGACCCTTCACCATCTTTGTTGCCCTCCTTTGGACACTCTCCAATAGTTTTATGTCCTTGTTGTACTGTGGCGCCCAAAACTGCACGCAGTACTCGAGGTGAGGCCGCACCAGCACAGCATAGAGTGGGACAATCACTTCCCTAGACTGGNCTTTACTGAAATCTAAAAAAATGACACGAACCGGCTTGCCTTGGTCAACTAGATGGGTGACCTTGTCATAAAAGGAAACTAAGTTTGTTAGACAAGCCCTTCCTCTCATGAGCCTGTGTTGGCTGTGACCAATGATTGCATTGTCCTTCAGGTGTTTTTCGATTCCTCCCAGCATAATTTTCTCCATAATTTTACCAGGCACTGAAGTGGGACTGACAGGCCTGTAGTTACCAGGGTGTTCCTTCTTGCCCTTGTTGAAGATTAGAACAACGTTTGCCAACTTCCAGTCAACTGGGACCTCTCCGGATTCCCCAGATGGTTGAAAAATAATTGAGAGAGGTCTTGCAATGACATCAGCCAGTTCTCTGAGCACCCTGGGATGAACCCCATCTGTCCCCATGGACTTGTATGCATCCAGGTAGAGCAGCAAGTCCTGCACAATTTCAGGGTCAACTGGAAGTTTATCGTTACCGCAGTCACGGTCCTCCAACTCAGGGCAACTGGGTTCCCAGAGCCTGTCATCAGTGTTGAAGACAGAGACAAAGAAGGCATTAAATGTCTTTGCTTTATCTATGTCCCTGTTAGTAAGGTGACCATTCTCATCGAGTAATGAGCCAATATTCTCTCTGGTCCTCCTTTTGTTATTAACGTACTTAAAAAGGCCCTTTTTACTGTTGCCCACAGTACTGGCCAGTTTCAACTCTAATTGAGCTTTGGCCACATGAATTTTCAAACCATGAAAGGGTGCCACCTTTCCAGCTGACTTTTGGATGCCACAATGTGGCCACTGCAAGCCTAGGACCAGGTACCTGCAACATCTCAAAAGAGATACCAGTGCAAATTAGTGCTGTGAGCTCCCCTTGAGTTTCCAATGCTGCTGAAGTTACTGCCTCCTATGGAGGCAAGCTGTCACCTCTCATCTGAACAGCTTGGGAGCATATCGGAGCCCCTCTGGGCTTCTAGCAGCATGCCAGCCACTCATCTGAGGCAGAAAGATATACTCTGGCATGTCACCCTCTCACCAAGCTGTCAGCCTACTCAATGCACAGCTGACGAAGGATGGAAGAGAGACATGTTCAGTTCCTGTGCCATCCCCCTCCTTCCTGTTCAGTCCTCCCATACACCTGTCAACTTACTCTGCTCCAGCTCTACAGCCATAAAGTGGGAACCGCACTTCTCAGCCTCAGACAGCTGGCACACAAACCCACCCCTGGCTCTGGGACTTACAGTCAATACTGTCTGTGGATGGTGTAGCTGGCTATTTCAGCAGCTGGGTTCTTCAGTGAGTAACACTGGAAGCTGTATACCAAAATGTCTTCTTCAGATGTGGATCTGTATACAATGTTTATTTAACCAACCATTCCTAACACCACTGTAAAATACCAGCTTCCTTTACCATGGAGTCAGCAATGTCATTGCAATTTAAGAGTGCAAATACAGTACAGGTAGGTATCTCATGCTAGATTAAATCTAAGCCAGAGAAAGATGGGTTCATTCTTGGGTGGTAACAGTGCTCTTTATCTGTATTTCTTGTTTATCTTCACTAAATAAATTTTTAGTCCTCCCTTTCTAGAATTGTTAGTGCTATTAATATCACGGACATCCTACTCCCAAAGTGCTTATAATGTCAGTAAACATTTTATTGGTTTCACTCCCAGCTCTCTGATCTGGTGAGTGAGCATGTGCTGCATTTCTCACTTCCCTTTAACCATAAGTAAGCACAATGACTTATTTTCTTTTTCCTGTAGGGTATCTTGAAAGATATTCACATAGACCAAATCAATCAGCCATGGAAAAATTACACGTTGACTTCAGTGGGCATCAATCATATAATACAAAATGTTGCACAAATACAACAGTAGTTACAGCAGACTATTAATTAGTAATATAGCAATATATCAGGGTTTATGTTTAGAGACAGAACTATAAGACACTTAAGTGCAGTGATCAGGCCATGCTGAAACAGCCCTGGTTGTTAGGACAAGGGGTAATTGCCTTAAACTGAAGGAGAGTAGATTTAGATTAGATGTTAGAAAGAAATTATTCACTGTGAGGGTGGCAAGGCACTGGAACAGGTTGCCCGGAGAAGCTGTGGCTGTCCCCTCCCTGGAAGCGTTCAAGGCCAGGTTAGATGGGGCTTTGGGCAACCTGGTCTAGTGGAGGGTGTCCTTGCCCATGGCAGGGGGCTGGAACTAGATGGTCTCTGAGGTCCCTTCCAACCCAAACCATTCTATGATTCTATGATCTTCTGGTTAATGGGTTTTTTAGTGCTCCACTTCCTAGTTCTTAACCAGATATTCATTATCTGAAGACAATTCCCCTTCCAAGTTTTTGCTCTACATGTCTTAAATATGTTATGTCTGAAACTCTGTAAGGAACACTAAAAAGCTGAAGTGCTTTGTTTCCATTAAGTGCAACTATAACCAGCAGACCAATCATTAGCTGTGACCACATAGTCACTGTGTATGGCTTTAAGTATGCCCCTGTGGATGGAAAGGACACCACTGATGGAAAAATGGCAATTTAGAGACACCTGTTCTCAGAATCCTGGCACCATAATTAATCTCCTCTGTTGCTTGTTTTTTATCTTGGCAATAACAGCAATTGCAAGTACTACCTTCTAAGCTTGATCACTGCCATATGCAGGGTTTATTCAGAAGGACAGGAGAGATGGGTCATCAGGAAGAGAGAGATTAATAAGATCAGGCCTGAAATCAGAGATTGGATCAATAAAATAGCTCTCTTGTGCACAAAATGGAGACCATGAACCCTGCGTCTTTCTCTCTGTGCATGGTGTAAAGCTATTATGTGCTAATCTGAGTAACTCATAAGTTTGAGCTGGAGTGAAAGCATTTCTGGGGAAAAGGAGAAAACACCTTGTCTTCCTATGGGGCATAATGGAGTTGGACTGCATGAAAGGAGAAGCATGCTGCCTGCACAATTGCCCTACAGACACAAACCATACTACCATGGGGAAGGAGGAGCATGGGGTCACTGTTCAGAAATTGGTATATAAAGCAAATTATAAATCTGAGGGGTCATCTGGAAAACAAATCTCATTTTGTGACATCCAGGGCTTTTCTGGTAATGTCACTAATGGGACAGCAGTATTTCAAAGAATGTTGTTGTTGTTGGTAGCAATTACACTCTGTGCATGTCTCTCTCCTTCCTCACTTACCTATTTATACTGCAAGCTTTTCAAGGTGGAGGCTATTCTTCTGTGTTTGTATAGAGGCTTGCACAGTGAAGACAGCATCTCTCCTGAAATTTCTGTGTCCAGCTGAAATATAACAGAAGGGTAAATATTAATTGCACAACTTAAGATATACACAATGGAGGAGTACATGCAGTTTATTTTATTCAATGTGGGGTTTTTTTCCTCCACGTTAGTTGGAGGATATTTGTGTTCTGTGCCATGTGTCTATATCATAAACATTATTTCATTCCAGGAAGACTTTCATCCTAAAATTCAGGTTCATCTGACTCTCATTCAATGTCCAAAATAGAATTCTAGTAGAGACAGATTAAAAATTCTCTGGCTTAGATAACTAAGCCTAATATGCGAGGTGACTATTTTTTTTTTTTTTACCCATTTAGCTCATGCTACAAATATAATTATTGCATTTCATTAAAATAGTGTGAATGTGGACTTAGAAGCCCAGGTTTCAATGACTTTAGATCTGGGTCAAAGAGCTGGAAGATTGAAAGGAACTATACAGCCAGCCAGTAGAACTCTGTTCTTGCAGGTCAGGTTGAAGTATAAGAGCAAATAAGTGTGCACACACCTGATCACACATAAATATGCTCTTAAATTAGGACTGACAGAAACCATTCTCTTTTAGTCATTGTAACCTTTACCACTTTCAAGAGCTCTGAGCTAGCTTGTAAAACAAGTTGGCTTTAGTGCCCAGTTTCATCTGGATGAGAAAGTGCTATCTAAAGGTGAGAGATTGCTATCACTAAGCCCTGTGTCTTCAGGCCTCAAGCTATCACTTCATCCATCATCTAGTATTTTGGTGCAACAGGGGGGCAAAGAATATTAAATGTTAATGGAGAAGTTAACTTTGCTCATAAATACTTCAGTGGATGAAAAAATGTTTAAAAACAGGTCAGTGCAGCTAATATGCTCTATAAAAACAAAAATCTATGATTCCTTAGATTATTTTTTCTTCAGATGAGGCTTTTTATAATGCTGTTAAGATGAATTACAGTTCACCTTTTATAGTACACTTCTTTCAAATCATTATAAATTCCAATCTTTCTAAAGATGCATGACTTTTCATATTAGCAGTCTTTGGATCAGATGTCACTGCTTCAATCAAAGAAAAGATTTTTGGAAGAAAATACATGATTTTTCCTGGGAGATACTGGCCTATTTGCAGTTACAGTGTAGGGTAAATTCCAACAAGAAATGTTTCATTATTTTTATATCCCTGGATGCCTACAAGAGAGAAGAGTATCTAACAAGAGCCATTTCTCAGCAGACTGAGATGCAGAGGCAAAAGGTCAAATTCTGATATATAATTTCACAAAATGTATGTTTACATTCCTGACAATGTTGAATTCACCCTTACACTGATGAAACTGTAAGTACAAACTGCCTTGAAATTATATTTTTGGTTATCAGCTAACCAATGTCAAAGAGATTCTCCCCAAATCTGGACTTTCAGACTGCTGCTCAGATCACTGGACCAGAATATGGCACATTCATGTACAAATGTCAGTGAACAACATGCATACAAAGTCACAAACACGTACAATTCAAGACTCTCGGGAACTCTTAGGGAAACTAGGCAAACTAAGCTATACATAAAAACTATACTTCAGAAGAGATTCTGATGACCTGTGGATTTCTGCAGGTTCATTTTAAAAGGTGATGAGCTATAAGCCAATACTCTATTTCAGAGAATTTGTATTTCTTCTTAAACACACACATCTAACCCAACATTCCCAAACAGTTATAAAAGGAAGGGGGGTGAGGGTGGCTGGAGAGGAAATAATTTTATAATTATAATAATTTTATAATTATACTTATAACAAAACCAGTTTGTTTCTGTTTACAGATAATGTGATGCAACTTGTTAAAGTAATATTGCCAGACACTTTGTCTCGACATTTAATAGTGATCTCTAATGTAATTAAATAATTAGTATAGCACTCATTACTCCATGAAATTATTTAGAAGTTGGAATAACAATTTAAATTATTGCACAATGCCTTAGGATTTAATATTACTTTGAATATGTTTTATTAGCACATCTTAATGTGTCTATGCATATTGTGTGGAATAAGGGAAACTTTGCTTAAAGGATGGACAACACAGCGGAGCCCTCCATTCTTCCTTAGATTTTGCTCAAACAAATGTCTGCCTGAAGTTGATTTTAGTTTAGCTTGTGGTAAGATTCAGCGGCAGGGGTCGGAATGTATGGGTCTACAATAATAATGATGAATAGCACCCATAAAGCACTTACTTATCATTAGCAAATTGTTCTATTAAAAATTGTGCAGTATAATTTCTCAACTATTAACAACATAGTTTGAATTCCCTGTTGTTACAAATTCATTGGAACACCATTTGCAGCCAGCAGAAAAGACTGTTCTTTACCCTCCTCACCAGTGTTATACTTCAACCCATTCCTTCCTGTTGCCATCACAGAATGCTGCCAGTGTTTGTACTTAAGGCTGAGATCAGTGGTCTTTTAATCCATTTTAACCCTAGATTTTTCTCCAGAAACTTTTTTTGATTACTTGTTTCACAAATTACTCCATTTAAAATTAATTAAAGCCAATCTCAAAGCTAAGGACTTGGAAAGAAGCACTGGCATTGTTCTTGCCCTACCTCCAGGGCACTTCTGCCGCAACACCCTTTGGACACACTTGAGCCTCAGACTTGCAGTGCCAGCTGGTGGGTAAACACTGAGACATGGTGTCAGTACAGGCAGACAGCAGAGAGGACGGCCATGAGGCACCTAGAAGCTGCCTCTGAACTATGTGACAGATGGAGGGGGCAGGCAATGTCTCTGAATGATGTACAACATTTGGGAATGCTGCACAAAATAAAATTTCCAATAACTTTTAAAGTTTTTGTTTCTAGTCTACTACTGATTGTAGCTAAAATTTTATGTAACTCCAAACTCTTGCCCTTGGCTACAAATGCACTTGTAACTTGCTTTCCTGTGAGCTGGAGTATTTTCTATAACTCAGTACTACTATAACTCTCTGCTCCCCAACAGTGGAAAAGGACATGGGGGAACTGCAGTGCCAGGCACAGGCATGTGGCTTAGGAGGTCTTCGCTGCTCTTCTGCTTTCTACTTGTTGCTTCAGGAGCAAGTCCTTGTGTTTGGGATCTGTAAGGTACTTTGTTGAAAAAAGGAGGAGAAAAACAGTTTCACTTGGTATATGCTGGCTTTGTTTTTACGTTGCTCATGGAGAGCTTTGTCTCTTTTTTGTTTCTGACATCATGGAGCTTTTTGCTTTGGGTCTCATCTTTGTATTTTCAAAATCTTTGTTCCACCACCTTCATTCCCCCAGTTCTATTCAGCAAGTTCTGTTCTGTTCTCTCCTATTCAATTCCTTTTCAAAGAATTACTGATGGCATCAAGGAACACAAGGAACATCTGGCACGTGCAGTTCATTCATTTTCACCTCTGGCCCACAGAAAGGTTTATGCATGTAGAGTAACACTTTATTTCAGGAAGGCTTTGTTTGTATTTTTATATGTGTATGGTGCTATATATGCTATGTTCTTGGATGGAAGGAGATTAATTTTCTGACGGTCTTTAGCTTTCATGGAAGTCCCTTATGCAGGCTGAGAAATCTGTCTTCCTCATGTATATGCTGTATCATGTTTTTCATCAAATCTTTCTCTTTAGAGGAAATACAGCTCTGCCTTCCCCTTCCCTGTATCTTTCCCTCTCATTCTTTGCAGAACACTTGAGAGTGTTATGGTCAACTGAGAGAGATTACTGCTTGGAGAAGACTAGACATACAACACTTGGTATAAAGCTATGTATCTCCATTGGGTTCAGCTCATCATTTTAGCTTTGTAAGTGATATCAACATTTATGATGTTGGATTTATGATGCTGTCTTCCCGGATGATAGATAGAATTGCTATGTGGTAATACAGCTGGAACGGTGCCAATGCCTTGTTGTAAAACTAGATGGATCATATACCCTACAATGTATTTTTGCTGCCCTGATTAGTGAAGTACTTTAGTATTTAATGTAGAAGCCATGTATAATAATGGTCTTCAAATTCTGGCATGTCAGTGTGAGTATTACCAGTCAGGTTTTGGTAGAAAAATTGCTTTGACCAAGCAGGAGTATGGCTATGTAATTCAGCTGCAGATGCCTGAGCTGCTGGATGGTTTTTATTAAATATCTATGTTGTGTTCCATACATCCATTGCATTTAGGAGAAATGACTCTAAAGAGGAGACTTTAGGCATATGTGGGCTATAAATGAACTTAAAGCTTGATGGAATAAAGATCTATAACAAGCAGTCTTCCTTGGGATGTGCAATTCTTTGTTAATAGAAGAACTGACATTAATGGAAGTAGAGCAAAAAATGTGTAAATGTGTCAATGACATAGTGGGATCAAGTGCACCCTCAGCAAGTTTGCAGATGACACCAAGCTGAGTGGTGCAGTGATGCACATGAGTGACAAGATGCCATCCAGAAGGACCTTGATGGGCTTGAGAAGCGGGGCCATGTGAACTTCATGAAGTTCAACAAGGCCAAGTGCAAAGTCCTGCATGTGGGTCGGGGCACGCCCTGGTTTCAATACAGGCTGGGCAGACAATGGGTTGAGAGCAGCCCTGAGGAGAAGGACTTGGGGGTACTGGTGGATGAAAAGCTGGACATGAGCCAGCAATGTGGTCTTGCAGCTCAGAAAGCCAACCATATCCTGGACTGCATCAAAAGAAGCATGACCAGCAGGTCAAGGGAGGTGATTCTGCCCCTCTGCTCTGCTCTGGTGAGACCCCACCTGGAGTACTGCATCCAGCTCTGGGGTCCCCAGCACAGGAAAGATATAGACCTGTTGGACTGAGTCCAGAGGAGGGCCATGAAGGTGCTCAGAGGGCTGGAGCACCTCTCCTGTGAGGAAAGGTTGAGAGAGTTGGGGCTGTTCAGCCTGGAGAAGAGAAGGCTCTTGGGAAACCTTCTAGGAGCCTTCCAGTACCTGAAGGGGGCCTACAGGAAAGCTGGAGAGGGACTGTTTACAAGGGCATGGAGTGATAGGATAGTAAGGGTAATGGCTTTAAACTAAAAGAGGGTACATTCAGACTAGATATAAGAAAGAAATATTTTATGATGAAAGTGGTAAAACACTGAACCAGGTTGCTCAGACAGGTGGTAGATGCTCCATTCCTGCAGACATTCAAGGTCAGGCTGGACGGGGCTTTCAGCAACCTATCTAGTTGAAGATGTCCCTGCTCGATACAGGGGTGTTGGAACTAGATGATCTTTAAGGTTCCTTCCAACCCAAACCATTCTATGATTCTATGATCTGAGTACAAGATTGGAGCTTTTCTTTGGTTTTGTAGCTGCCTATATCTTGCCACTACTAGACAGGGTAATGGAATAGCAGAGGTATTGACAGGAAGTTGTCAGGTTGGATGAGTGCTAAGCTAAATGTAATCCTTTTTTAAGCTAGAAGAACTAGGAAATTAATTAAGTTTGCTCAAACTTTTCACTTCAAGCTACCAGTGGGATTGATGTGTGATCCATATGTATAGAAAGTTGCAAATGATCAAGTTTCCCCATTTTAACGCTCTACTATTCATCAGATGAGATGCATTAACTGGCAGTGTAATGTGCTTTTACACTACTGCAGCTGTATAATGAAACATGACAGGTTAAGTGGTTTAAGTTAACTCATTTTACTCCACAATTGCAAAGGCCTGGGAGATCACACACATCCAGCTCGCGTAGCTCAGCTGACAAGCTTAAGCTGGTAAATGTCAGTAATTTACTGATTACCTATGATTATGCCTATGCAGTCACCAGGTAATACATTTTTCATACCAGTTGCTGTGAAAGAAGAAATTGGGTTTATTTTGTTCCCAGTTTTAAAAGTATTTGAGGCTGGAATAGCAAGTATATCATTCCTTAATGTTTATAATGACCAGGGATGCTGGAGTTCTAGAACTGCTTGTGCTGAAATTTAATAATTCCACCAAACAGGAATGACCTCTTGCAGCTATGCTTTACTGTTGAATGTTTAACAACAAAGATAGCAGAAAATATCTTAAAAATGTAAAACACAGAAGACAGCAGTGAACCATTCTGGTTTGTCTGGTAGAACAAGAATTACAGCCAGACTGAAAGAGGATGAAAAGCTCTTACGCATTTGACAAAGTCTATTTAGTACCTTTTCACTCTCATTTTCCAGACTTTTGTGCGAGGGATACACTTTAGCAGGCACTGTTTATGAATATTTGCTATTAAACCCCAAATCAGCACAGCAAATGAGGTGCTGAAGTCATCTGCTTTTGTTTTATCACAAAAAGCAGCACAAAGGATCTGACTTCATTCTTGTCTTTGCATGAAGGACAAAGATGAGCAAAGATGTGTCCTCAAATATCTTACACAATCTATTCCTGATTTTGGGAATCAGGTAGTCTGTTTAGTCTCTGGTCTAGATTACAGCAGTTTTGACACTTGTAAATTCACATGGGCATCTTCTAATCTGACTTGTTGATTATCCTTATTGCAGTACACTTAAAAATAGAATTCACATCATGCTGCATTTGTAGCCTTCTGACAAAGCATTTCTTAATCATTTGAATTACTTTTGGAGAAAGCTTTTTTCTCATAATTGATCACTTATACTGCTAATGGACACCCCTTTGTACAGAGTCCAGTAACACCATTTGGTCCTGTCTTTCCATGTGCTACTTCTTTTGGCTACCTTCTTGTTATAGGCTCTCTCCCATCAGGTGTTCATATGCATTGACCAGTTTCTCCCTGAGCTTTCCCTTCTCAAGGCTAAACCACCGCAGTGTGCTCAGCCTCTCCTCTTATATCAGCTGCTCCAATCCTTTAATCATCTTAGTTACCCTTCCCTGAACTCTCTCTAGTAGCTCCATCTCTCTCTTGCACTGGGGAGCCCAGAACAGAACACAGTACTCCAGCTGTAGTCTCACCAGGGCTGAGCAGAGAAGGATTACCTCTCTTTACCTGTGGGCAATGATTTTCATGCAGCCCCGTGTGCTGTTGGCCACCTTTGCCACAAGGGCATGTTGCTGGCTCATGGTTAACTTCTTTCCACAAGTAGCCTCCTCGCCTGCAAAGCTGTTTCCAGCCAGCTGGCCCATTGTGTGCTGGTGTATAAGGTTATTCCTTCCCATGTGCAGGACTTTGCGCTTTGCTTTGTTCAACTTCATGAGATTCCTTTTGGTACATTCTCCACCATGTCTGGGTGCCTCTGGATGGCAGTAGGACCCTCTGGTGCATCTGTAAACTTGCTGAGGGTGAACTCTGGTCCATCACCTAGATCATTAGTGAAGATGTTAGACAGTATTGATCCTAGTACTGACTCCTAGGGTACACCATTAGTGACTGGCCTCCAGTGGGACTTCATGCTGCCAATCACAACTCTCTGAGTCCAGCCATTCAGTCCACCTTGCTGTCTACTTGTCTGGTCTGCTCTTCATTAGCTTGTGTATGAGGATGTGCATATCCATATCCATACATAGATAGTTTAAATCTTGAGTTTCAGAGTTTTAGCTCTTGGTATGTGGTGATACTGGAACCAAATTGCTCAAGAATCAAGCCTTGTCATGCGACAAAATGCTGTGTGTATGAAAAAAAAAAAAAAACGACCCAGCTGGGTCTCAGCTCCTGAGCAGGAATATCTGTTTAGACTGTGTTCATATGAAGTTTGCTCTTGGAAGACAAATGTATTAAATTATTTCAACAGCTTGTACATATGGCAAGCTGTATAGTAAGGACTTTCTTTCCAGAGATTCTGTGCATGAATGCTTGGAAACTGAAAGTGAGTTTGAAGGTTGTATTCTATGTCTGCCCAGACTTGACCAGTGAATTGTAATACACTGAAGCCAAATTCTTCTTTTAAAGGCTAAAATAACCAAGACACATATGTAACTAACAAAGAATAATCTTTCCCCAAACACATATAGTCTGAACAGACAACACTGAAAGCTGAGAGGAATAATTTTTATTCTTATTTTACCAGTGGGCAGCTAAAAACTAAATAGGTTGCTTTCAGAGGGAATCACTATGTATAATCTTCTGGATCCTCCCACGAGATCCTAATCACAAAACAATTCTTCCTTAAGGGAGTAATTAACATCTGAGAGCTGAGACAATTGTACTGCAGTGGTGGGCAAGCTGGAGACAAGGATAAGATATGTGATTAGAACTGAAGCAGCTTAGAAAGCAGATTTCAACAAAATAACTCTTAATGAGTCCCACTTAAAGAGTGCACTGACAGGAGAAAGAGAAGGTTGAAATAGCTTTATATGAGAAAACCAAGTTCACGCCTACCAGGTTAAGTAAAAATATCTAATCATAAAGTACCCTGAAATAAGCTTACAAAGGAGTCAGCTCAGTCAATTAGATGCTGGACTAGCAGCCATGAGAGTCGAGACATGGGCTTTCTTTGACTTTAACACTCCAGTCAAGTCATTGCACTTTACAGGCATCAGTTTCCCCATTTAGATGTTGGTCACAGCAATACTTACTTTTTTCATATAATCTTTTTATGATAAATATAAATGGAATTCCTCGTTCAGTTTTATCTCACTTTACAGGTTTAAATCTTTTGACTGCAGAGAAACTTACACCAGTATAGCTGAAATTCTTACATTGTTTTATCTATTGCATGCCTCCCCTAGCAGCTATTTACACTGAATCCTGCCTGTGATCAATTATTAACTTATATTTGCCACTAACGTCAGCTGAAGCCTTAGAATGTCAGAAGAATATGAGTCAGGAATACATTGTTTTCCTTTTCTTATATTGTTTCTTGAGTCGTTGTTTCACTTTTCAATGTAAAAAAAAATGATTCTAGGATGTATTTTTGCAAATGCCTTCTACAGCATCAGATTGACTTTTCTTCTGCCTCCAATCACTGACTAAAGCTATTTACTGCCAAGGATATCCACCACGCACAAGATCTCAGAGAAGCTGTAGAAAAACACTGAAGCATCTCAGTCTATTGTAAACTGAAACTCTGTAAATGTCATGTTAAACTACAAACCATACAAACACAGCTGGGTCAAGCGTTTCTCTCCCTTTCCTAGAGCAATTGTGAATCACAGTAGTTTACCACATTAGGATCCTTTTTACACAAATCTCTTGTTTTAGTCATATTCCAAGTGTATTTGCGCATGAGAAGTTGCTGTATATCATGTTATTAAAGCATGAGAACGTACTCCTTAAAAAAACAATCTTTTGATGCTGCTCATTAACTTAGAGATAACTCAATACAGGGCTGTCAGCATTCCTACCTGACAGGTTCTCATGGCTTCCATTCAATTAAGAATCGAACATGAAGTCACTACTCAAAAGCATATTTTGTATAATACAGTCCTTTCAATACTGAAGAGGAACAGAGATGAAACTGAGCTGTTTGAACTTTATCAGTAGGAACCTATATGAAAATTCTATAGAGGCCTACATTATCAAAAAACAAACAAAATGAGCATAAGTAACCAGAAATACAGATGTTATTTAGAACATAATTTTGACTAGCAGCAGACAGGCATTCAGTACCTACACTTACAGATTACTCCATCTTCCTGCATAGTCTGCACTGGAACCATGGGTATGAATACCACGGACCTGTGTATCAGAATTGTTTCAGAAAGCCTTTTTACACTTCTAGGAAGGCAAATGAGCAGGTCATTTCTGTGATACTGTGTGAAGAATGAGGATCCAGACTAAGCAACATCTGATTCATATACCTCTTTAGGGGGTAGTTCTGGTTTAGGGTTTTTTATCTGGTTGTTAACTTCAAACAGCATCTAACAGAATTTAGCATAAAGCATTTCAGCTGCAGCATAAAGACTGTAGTCAAAAAACACATATACTTTTTGTCCTTCTGGGAACAATGAATTGGCTAGTGGGTTATAATTCAGTGAGTAAAGGAAGTCCTAACAGAAAGCTTTTTCCATTTTTAATTACAACATTATGGACCTAATTCATCATTTTGTTAGAAAACTTTTACCCTGGTCTGACTGCAGTGGAATTTGGCACACTGATCAGTACAGGAGCCCGGTTGTGTTGTACTTCACATTTGTATAAAACCACAGCTATTGCACCAAAGTTCAGCCGAGTCTCAAGGGTATTAAACTGGCTCCATGAAGGGATATTTCAGGACTCTAGATTTAGGGAGGTATTCCAAGTCCTAATAAAATCTTTGTGAGGAAAGAGCCTACTCTTCAGCCATTACAGAGAGATCCTTCTCAAACCTCAAATATTAATCAAGTTGCATGTCATTAAAATTCACTCTTTCTTGCAAACCCAGAAAGCTAAATTTTATTTATCTGGTAAAATTAAATTAAAAGAGCTCCTTTATACAAATAATCAAAACCAAACTAAGGACAAAGGTGAGGGATTACACCCACTGCTTAGGGGGGCCTTCTTCCTCACATCAGCCAGGGAAAGGGTCATTGCATTGGCCTGCGTCATGCCAACACAGTAAAGTTACTTTTGCACAAAGCCAGTTAACAGAAACTGCAGCCTAGGGAATGCAGCCACTTTACAGGCCAGGAAGA
Source organism: Aramus guarauna (assembly GCA_013400195.1). Lineage (NCBI taxonomy): Eukaryota > Metazoa > Chordata > Aves > Gruiformes > Aramidae > Aramus > Aramus guarauna. The sequence goes on along the minus strand of VXBL01002528.1, from coordinate 1,700 downwards.
TTAACTTCATCCCCTGTCATCTTTGCTTAGTTCTTCACCAAAAACCATGTTACTTTTGTCATAGATATAACACAATTATCCAATCACTTTAAATTACCAAAGATACTTCCTCTTCTTCCTCTTCTATACCAATGTGACTCCTCATTATAATTGAAGTTTAGAACAAGCCTCTCAACCAACAGTGGATTCACTGCAGTAGGAAAATATTATCATTTTTTAAGTGAAGAAATGTGGGACCAACCTCCATTGACCTGCCTGACACAAATGATCTGTCACAAGGTGCAGTTCTGAGAAGGCTGCAACAAACAGTGCTTGCTTTTGTTAGGGACATCAATACTATCACATAAGCCCAGGACTTTTATAAAAAGAAGTACTTCTCGGTGATTCTTAGCAGTATGAGATGAAAGTTCAAGGAGATAACTGTAGATGGTAAGACATTTCCTCAGCAAAAAAACCAATAACTTCTGTGTAACAAAGGGGCCTCTCATTTTAACCCCTGGCTCCTCCAAGCTGCAGATGTTTCAGTGTTCTGTGATTGTTCGGGGTTTACTGCAGTGATAAGATCTTATATATGATTTCTGAGGGGAATACAGGAAAGACCAGTTCTTATGTTAGTAAGAAATTTACCTCAATGGAGCCATGCCAGTTTATATTAGACAATGATGTGGCCCTGATTTTTTATGCATAAAGTTATTTTTCCCCTCCTGATGTTTCCACTGCTTGACCTTTCAGGTTTGCACAAAATTAATTGTCACCAGATGACAAAATAAGTTCCAAGTTCTCATCTTTCTAACTGAGCCTTCGTATTTCCTTATGGACACATGAAAGATTTCTAATTTAAGGAGATCAATGGCTCAGTGAGTCATGCTGCTCTGATCTGTGCACAGATGGGACCCCCACTCAGCATGTAACTCTATTTCTGTACTGAATGAATGTAGGATGGGGTTTAATCTCCATTACACTGGTCCCTTTTTAACAAAGTGGTTTGCAGAGCTCTTCTGGAGATCCATAATCTGTAGAGGCAAAGGGACTTTATTAGGAAAGGAGGAAGAGAGACCCTGAAAATAAATCCTGAGGCCATGTTAACAGGTGTGTAGATTTTACGACCAGAAGTGAATGCTGCTTGTGCACAAAGCACAGAAATACGTCACCAGGAAGCCAAAGACATATCAAAGAGATGTCAGAACTGCACAAAGGCCTCCATTTGGCCTTTGTGCAGCAGATCTTGTGAGACATGAATCTCCTACTGCCTTGAAGTGGAAAGACTGGGAACACTTTCAGAGAGAGAAATATCAGGAGAGGTATTTCACTTTGTCATGGTTTAACCTGACTGGCAGTTAAAAAAACCACACAGGTCTAATTAACCAGGTGGCCTTTACTAAATGTGTGTCCCAATGTTTGAAGGTCATAGAATCATGGAATCACAGAATGGTTTGGGTTGGAAGGGACCTCAAAGACCATCTAGTTCTAACACCCCTACCTGNACACCCACTCAATGCCCAGGTGGCTCTTTGGCCCAGGTGTCTATGAAGTTGTTTGGGAAATGAGTCCCATTGTCTGACTCGATTCTTTCTGGGGTGCCATGTCACCACAGGACTTGCTTTTCAAGGCCCAGGATACTGTTCCAGGTGGTGGCACAGGGCACGGGATGTGTTGCCAGCCATCCAATTGTTGCTGCCACCATTGTAAGTACATAGCAC